>JAYMTF010000408.1:0-37062 GCA_036897485.1 Pelargonium nanum | reverse complement strand
CTCGTCTCAATATCTTCGATCATGTACGAAATCCGGAAATACTCGAGGATTTTCTAGGCGTATTCTGAAGACACGAAGAGTATATTTGGATCGGGAAAATTGGTTTTGCAGAATGTGGATTGTTCGGTGAACAGGTCAGTACTTGAAATGCTTTATATTGCGAAAGAGCTTCATATACAGATTTTTGTAGCAAAATATAAGATGATTCTTTGAATAGCTGCTTTACGTGTTGTGCATATTTAAAAGTCGGTCTTCCGTCCAGTCCATTATATGCTCAAACTCCGTTGATTTTGATGATACCGGTGAGAAATTCTTGAAACCGGTTAGAATTAGTTTTGATCGAACCTCCCGTTGCTTCATGCTTGTTTGCATATGTTGTTGGTCATATTTTACATAATAAGGATATTTGTAGCTAAGCATAAGCTAATTATTTGAATAGTTGCATAGAACATAAAAATTATTCTTTGGTTCGGACCAATTACATGCTAAAGCTCATTCGATTCTAAAGAAATCGGTTCGAATTGTTTGAAGCCAGTTAAATTGGTGAACTGGGTATAAGATTGACTCAACTTCCCGTTGTTTGTTGCATATTTTTCATGTATACACGGATTTTTGTAGCGAGCTTATGCTAAATCCTGTGAATTTGTTGCATTATTTATGTTTCATAGGATATAAAGGTCCGATTCCTGTTATATGCTAAACCTCGTTCGGTATTAAAAACATTAAAATCAGTTTTGATCGGTCAGATTGGTGAATTGGTTACCAGATCGACTAAACCTGCTGTTGTTTGCTTGCATATGTTGTTATAAAGCTGACTCTTTGAATAGTTGCATTATTTATGTTGCATAGGATTTTAAAAATAACGGTCTTTGGTCCGTTTTGGTGCAAAAACCTGGTCGGTTATGTAGAAACCTGGTCGGATTGATTCAACTTCCGTTTGTTTATTTGCATACTTTTGCAGCATAATATAAAGCTAGTTCATTGAATAGTTGCGTTCTTTCTGTTGCATATGATTTTTAGATAGATCTTTGGCCCGGTCCGGTCCAATTATATGTTAAAACTCAATTGGTTCTGAAGAAAATGGTGAGAATCGTAAGAAACACGTAAAAATCGATTTTGATTAGTAATATTTGGTTATCAAATTGATTAAATTAGCGTGTGCAATTTGGATCTGAACTTACGGCACATGAAATTTGGCCTACATTTATGTTGGTTTTGATCACTCCATCTAATTCTCGGACCCAGTAATTCCCATTGAACCCACTCATTTTACACTTGAAACATTTTTCAACCTACAATCCGAAAACCTTGATTTACACATCGTATGGGTCGGATTAGGATAAGGTCATTTCAAAACGCCTATAAAAATTTAAATCATTGGTATAAAATGAAACTCTACACTAGCAAGTCTTTATATTAAAGTCGATAATATGGACTCAAACTTGCAAGCACCTGAAACCCGGTTTAAAAGTTAGCGGGATTTGGTCAAAAAATGTGTCCGGCCAATTTTCGTTCAACCAAAACTCAAATTGCCACTCCATTTGCTACATAAACCTAATAGATATAGCTACACAATAATTATTGGTTCCTAAATCTCAATTGAAGTGTGACATTTGAACCATTCGAGTTGGCTCAGCACCAATTTGTCATTTCATAAAAAGTAACTTTCTCAAGAAACAAACACAATTTAAAAGCTACAACTACAAATCATTGAAATCCATAAACTATTAAACACGACTAAAAGATATAATACCAATTTTTCATGTCATAATCCCAAAGTTACTTTCTCAGGAAACAAACACAGCTTAAAACCCATAATGTACAAACCACCTAAAAATCCACAAACACAACTAAAAGAAAACATCCCAACCCTATTTACAAGTTTCATACCAATTTTCATGTCGTCGAATTAAGATTTTTGCGTTCGAGCCACAACCACGATCAAGAAGACCACAACGCAGAGCATGTACGATTGGTTCAACAAGCTATCGAATGCGCTCATTGCTTCGCCTTCCAAATCGTTGTTTCGAGGAGGAAACAACTGGTTCATTAGATTCGTGATCTTCTCCATCACACTGCGAACATTCGCCTTAGTACCGTTGAAGATCCACATTACAAACTCGATCGCTAGATTTGAGTTGCTCGGCTCGTCGTCCACATCGTGGAGACGGTTTTTTGCAGCTACATATAGCGCATAACAGTATCATATGTAAAAGTTGTACACAAATGAATAGACAGTACTATCCGATCGGTTTGATCGAGATTTGATTGGTGAACCGATTCAGTTTATTAGTAATATAAGAACAGTAAACGGTTGGATCCAGACTAAAAAGCTAAACCCAGCTGGATCGGTCTAGTATTCGCTACATTCTGGTCCTTTGTAACGGACCGAATGAATTTACTACTACCCGTTCAATAGTTACACAAGCAAAACCTGTTTATCAGCGGGTTATCACGACATGATATATACCGTTTAAATAAGTTAATGGATTTTGACCCGACACGATCCGATATATTTAGCTCATATAAGTCGTTTTCTACCCGATATGTTTGAAAAAATAAATTTACCCAAATTAAACCTACTTAAATATGTGGTGCGGCTGGTGCCACATATCATGACCCAAATTACCGAAAATAATATCGGTTGATAAAGCAACCGACCGAACAGTGATCCGATCAACAGATTGATCGAACTTCCGATCCGATTTTTAAAACACGACTTAAAAAATAAAAATAAAAAACTAGTGAAATTGATGCTAACCTGCATGAAATGCCCTTCTGAGCTCCAATACAACCTCATTCTTCAAAACAGCATCCCACACAGCTTTATCTGAAGATAGTGAAATCACCATTCTCTGCAAATCATGAAATATATGTAAATATAACTAAAATAATATTAAAAAATAGAGAATAAAATTGAAATTAAAAAAAATAAAAAAAATACCTGAACAGATGGGTCAGTTTGGAGTAAATGGAAAGCATCATAAACTCTGTCATATCCACTATGTTGCAATGTTCTTGGGTTGCATAAATGCAGAGATGGCTCCTTCCAATCTAACTCCGGTCTGACCGGAGAAACCCTAAAAACGATAAAACCCGTCAAATTTGTAACAATACATTCGGTACAGAAAAGAAATGTGCAAACACCGACTTGTAATATGAGTTCGAGGATAATGTTTTAAAACCGAACCGGAAATAAATCATATTTATATGGCAATTTGATTTTTGAAACGTAGTTCTCGCGTCTTTTGCTCAGTTTCCATACTGATTTATTTCCGGCCCGGGCCGATGCTCAGTTTTTTGTCCAAAGCACAAGTTTTATTTTTAACAAAAATATGAATTTAAAACGGTTTGACCATTATTTAAAGTTACTTATAGAAACAAACCAATTGAACCACCTTATTATTTGCAATTTATGCTCCATATTCGTTCCTTAAGAGTTAAGTACCATCTAAGTCAATCAATTTATGAATATAAAACATAAACATAAATAACAATGACAATAAAAATAATAATTTCATGAACATTGAGAAAAGATAAAATTGTGTTCATATTCCATATTTAAATTATAAAATAAAAGATTTAAAAAAATATATATAAAATTAAATAAATATACAAACATGATCATAATCACATCAACATCACCAATTTTGTCAACATTATGAAAATGTTGATTGTAAGTTTAACCAAAAGATTATAACGTTTAAAAAATGTATTTGTCTAAAGGAGTTTTACTTTTCGGGAAAAGCTAAGTTATGAGTCATCACAACCAATAATAATTTATTTTAAAGATAATCAAATTGGACCGATCGGTTCAAGTGGGTCGACCGGGGAGCCAATACCCGATCCAGTTCTTGCCTAGAAACGTCTAAATTTTATAATGTTATAATCAAACCGAATTGATTTGATGGTTCAACTAAAGCTAGCAATTCGGGTTTTATTTGTTTTGAATAAAAGGACTTGACCCGACCTCGCAAGAGGTGCAAGTTTCGAGTTTGTAGTGGAAAATGTGAGCTTGTAAACCCACATATATGGCATGGCAGACCAGTTGCGACCATAAAATTAATCTGTCATGTTCTGTGCGATCCGGATGTGTAAAATTATTGCTGAATTTTGTCTGCCGGCCGCAAAATTGACTGATTTGATGTTAAAATCTATTTATAAATAAAATAAGCATAACAAATCGTAAAAATTGGTTCATCTTGTTGAACCGGATTCAACATTATAAAACAAAGGTAAATAACAAAATCAATGATGAATCCACCATCAACAAAAACAAAAAATTAGGGCTAACAATTTGAACATGAATCTCCTAGACTTGAAACCAAACCCAAGAATTTGTGGGTCCATGTCACATGGGGCGGCCAATTTATGGGTCGAGCTTACTACAATCATTATGCATTTTTGCGACATATCTCCGACGTCACAAAGTGGATGCCTAGAGCGGGAAACCATGTAAATTTAGGCGGGATAATTTACATAATTGAGTCGAGTTAGGCAAGCCGGCCCAAACCCAAACGGGATCGCAGCTCGACGCATCCCAAACAAAGCAACATCAATGTCAAATCACATTTTAATTAAAAAATATCCGACCCAAAACCCAAATGGCCATCAATAAATAAAATGTCAAACATGGAAAAAAAATGATAGAACCTAACCATCTCAAGAACAGAACAAAACAAAACAAAAGGAAAGGAAATGTTTCTATCCAGAAACCCCACAAAATCACAGAAAATGATTGGCAAAAACAAAAACAATTCTACAAAACATACAACAAAGTGAATCAATTTGTTTCTATCCAAAAAAAAAAAAAAACACAAACAAAAACAGAGAAAATCATTGAAAAATCCAAGATAAACACAGAAAACCAAAAATAGTGAGAATCAAAATAAATCTAAACAAGTGAATCAACCCATAATCAATATACATGATCAAAACAAAAATATAAAAGCCAAAATAAATCTAAACAACACACAAAAATGGATCAAAAAATATGTATATATATATATTTTTTTTAAATAATAAAAACTTACTGTTTGAGAGCAGAAACAGCATTTTGAACCTCATCGAAAGACGGAACAGGACCGAGAACACAATCCTCTTCGCTGCTCTCATCCTCCGACACCCACTCGTAATCGTCCTCGTACATCGAATGCGACGAAAAGTACGGAATCACCGGAGCTCCATAAAACGACGCCGCAGTGGCGGTCGAGTCCGACGACGAGGTCAGAGACAAGTACCGAGAATTAGCCGAATTGAGTTTTTCAGCCGTTGGAGAGGTCATCGTGGTTGGGGAAGAAGGAGAGGAAGATCCGAAGGTTCTAGAAGCAGCGGAGCCGTTTGCTGTGCCCGACAGGGTCCGTAAAAAGCGGCCTCGGCCGCCGCCGACAAACATGGTACCTCCTCGTCCTCCTCCGACGCCGCCGCCCATAATTGAGAGAGAGAGAGATTGGTTTGTGTGAGGTTTTGTTTGTGGGTTTTGAGGAGTGTTGTGTTTGTTGGTGGATTGATATAGCTCAATCATGAATCAGCAGCTCCATCTTTTTTGGACTCTTTGGATTGGATTATAATACATTTGTATTTATTTTTTTGGTAATTATATTTATTAACTTGTTTATGGAGTTAAAATAATATATAGTTTTCTTTTCATCGAATATGCACAAATTGAGCAGATTCGATCTGATTAGTAGTCTTGTTATTCCATCGTTTTCATTGTCACTGCGGGTTCATATCTTCCAATCCACTTGCAGGTGACATATTATCATCTCCGCCTTCATTATTGCATAGTTTGTGATAGTATGTTTACTACGGATAGATTAATTATTTTCATATTTTTTTCTGTTTTGAATTGTTCATTTGTTATAATGGGTTTTTGCGGTATGTCTTCCTGTGTTGGAAGTTTTGTCCTCCCTTGTTAAAAGTAGTTTTACAGTGGACTCTTATGCATTTCAAGTATGAGAAGTTGTGCAAATCAATGGAGAGGATAACACTAGTGCCTTCAGTTTGATTGTGGATGATACGTTGAATCTTTATGAACGTAAGACTAGTATAGATTTTGGTTTTGTTAGTTGGTCTGCAAATTCAACGATTTATGTTTCAGCTATATCGTCATGTCCTATGTTAGATTTAGAGGAAACAGACTCCTGATAGAATTTCATATTTGTAATGTTTGATGTATAATTAATATAATACGAAATTTGGAAAAGGAAATAAAAACTTCTAAACTTAATACATATTTCAATTAACCAACTTTTCCTAAAATGGGTATATAATAGACATTTTATAAACTTGCAAAACTAGAGCAATTTTGTCAATAATCTTGATGGAGAAGTGACAAACAATAAAAATGAAATAAATGAAAATTGAAAAGGCAAGTTTTATAGTTTAGTTGAAAAAAGATAGGCTTATTTATTGACCAAATGATTACGTGTACATATAAATAAATTAATTACGTGGTATTTATGAATATTGATTGCCCATACTTTTTATATACTGTTTTTATTTGTTACTTGTACTGGTCATTTTGAGTGTACAATATAATAACACTCTCTCAAAAAGTCTTGTGTTCTCTTAATTATTATTTTGATTATGGGTGGTTTTGTAATTAATTATGCTAATAAAACTACTCAAAATAGTGTTAGATTTTCTATAAAAATTAATGGAAATGAGTAGAGTCTATTGTCTCTTCAAACCATATAAAAATAGTTTGTTTGACTTGCTAGACACTAGTGATGTTGATTTATTCAAATTAGTGAGAAGCATTGGAAAAATTATCGAGTGTGTGAAAATAATTACGTATAATATTAGAGCTGATAATTTTGTTCTCAAACATACAAGACACAAAATTCAGCTTGTTTTTGTAGGTTTGAGACGTATAAAGAACTCAATTGATCAATTTTTTAAGACGTATCAAACAATTTTACACATTTTTTATTGAAAACTGCAATATTTAAAGTTAGATTCGAAGTTTGATCTTTTAAATTTGAACTCAAGTTCTCAATTAAATATGTTGTGCGTGGTTTGAGAATCTAATGTATTTTTAATTTGCTAAAGTTTAAATTAGATAAATAAATTATGAGAATAAATAATTTAAATTTAATATTTTTTTTTAGTCTAAGCCAAACCAATGAGATATTGACAACTCATTAAAATTACATGTACACATCCAAATGAATTTGTGAGAGCGCAGCGACCCGTTTGATTCATGTTATTCTAATGAGCTGGTCTAAGCAAAAACTAATTGGCTCAAATTCTTTAATCCCATATTATTAACTAACTATCGATTAAATTACAATATATATGAAAAGACTACTAATTAGATCAAAACAAAAACAATGGATTATAAAATAATAAAATAAAATATAGAATATTGAAAACGTTTAATTTTGGCCAAGCAATCCAAATTTGACTTGTGAAGGTTGTACCCGAATATTAATTTGGTTTCTTATTAGTATTTTTTCATAATAATGCCAAATTCAGGAATAGAATTTAAAAATATATATAGTGTACACGTAATAATTACAAAATGTAGAATTACACGTGGACAATGCATGGCCAATTCAACAAGTCATCTTCATGATTTAACCACACAATTTGATTTTATTTTAAAACGTGTGAATTGAAAATGACAAATCCGTCGTCTAATACTTATAATTGACGCCGTAAGTTCGAATCTTATTACGTAACTACATAAGTAGATCTGCATTTACAAAGTTTTTTTTCTTCTTTCAAATAAGTCATTTTCAAGAAATTTAAACGAACAACAAAATTAGAACTACTTTAGGTGTCGTAGTCTTTTAGAAATTCACTTGAAAGCAGTAAAAAAGACAATTCATCTAGTTTGATCGAGAAAACAGATAAAAATTAACCACAAATAACCCATGAACAAGAGCGGGTCATAATCAAAATGTTGCTAATATGGAAATTAGGATCATACGAACTTGTTGAACCAAAACTATATTGATAACATAAAGAACATTTTGCAAGCAAATAAAATAAAACGAATAGTAATAATTTTGATTTGGACCGAAAGATGAAAAAAAAAAACCCGTACTGTTTTCCATCTATTTCAACTTTTTTATCCACTTTTGTGGTTCGATTAAGTCCGACAGTCTGGAATAAAATGAAATATGAACACTCATATTTGTTAGAGCTACGAAATACTAACACTCCTATTCTCGATCCCTACTCAAATCTCAAATTTTCCGCTTTACTAATTAAGATTCAACACAATTACATTTCACTACCGTAGAAACTAAAAACAACTTAAAATTCAATCAATTTGATAACCTTATTTCAGATCAAATCAAATTAGACTCTGCAATATGCACGAGCACAAACATTTTACACAAAAATCTATCATCCAAACTCCTTATAGCTCGGATATGTATTAATATTTATCAGTTCGAGCTAGAACAAATTCGATCCGAATTCAAACTGAATCTATATATTTTTTTTTGTATTGTTTACTTTTTATTTTTCACATATAAAAAGGGCTTTATTTCCCAAATGGCACATGGGCTTCAAAGGCCCAAACACAGCCCAATTACCAAAAAGGCCCAACCCTAAAAGCCCTCTAAATGCCCAAAGGCCCAAACAAGTCTACATGGCTGAGGTTAAATTGGTCTTTTCACCCACTCCCTTCGACACTCTCTAAAACCCTAATCGGTAAAGCTCATATATCATCACTACTTCGCTTCTTAGCCGAAACCTCTTCCGTTGCAGACACCAACTGAGCCAACAATGGGTACGTTTATTTCGATTTTATTTTATCTAAATTTATGAAATTTGTGCAAATCATATGATTCGTGAACTTGTAAGAATGTTTAATTTGCTTTTTTTATTGATTGATTCAGTAAGTTTGTTGGTTTAGATTGATGGGTCTGTGTTGATTTAAGGTTTTTTAGTGCGTATCGATTCAGTTTGTTTGTTGGTATTGGTTGTTGTGTCTTTCGATTTGATTCATTTTGTTTTCTGTTTCACCTTCTGTTTGGTTAGTGAGAAAATAGAGAGAAAATAAGAAATGGGGTTTATAGATTTTGAATTTTTGTTGATTCGTTTCATGGGTACTTGTATTTTCTATAGATTTTCGATTTTAGCAGCATTTGAATACTGAGAAAATGAATAATCTTTTTTGGATGTTTAAAACTATTTTTTTGAAGCTACTAATATTTTTCCCAGGAAACAAACAGTGCCTTATTGCTCTTGCCTGTTGTTTTTTTGGTTAATAAATCAGAATATGTTTTATGCTCTTAATTTTTCTCTCAGCAGCCAAACCGAGCATTTGTATTTTGGGCTGTAGCTCATTTGCAATTTTCTCATTTTTTACTCCTCATAGTTGCTTAGAGAGTTAGCATTTTGGACCCAAACCCTTCACACATTTTGCTCGGGTTACATAGAGTAGAGCTTATTGATATTTGGTTGGGTTTGCCATTGAAATAGTACAATGCGTGCCGTGCATACCGCACATTTTCTATGTAAAACCTTTGAACCTACCCACAACCAAAATATGTGTGAACCCGCACCTGTTTTGGGTCGTGTTTGGGGTAGGTATTTTCAAACCAATCTGTATAGTCAGCTATATCAGCTACTGAGCCATGAATTGAATATTTAACCTGATTTGCTTTCTGTTTTTTATTTGTTGTAAATATTATGTTTTATTCTCGGTAATTGACTGTTTTGTGTGCTTAATGTCAGGTGCTTACAAGTATGTGTCGGAGCTATGGCGCAAGAAGCAGTCCGATGTCATGCGGTTCTTGCAGAGGGTCAGGTGCTGGGAGTACCGCCAACACCCTTCGATTGTTCGGGTTACACGCCCAACTCGCCCTGACAAGGCTCGCCGCATGGGCTACAAGGCCAAACAGGTCTATATTATTTTATTATTGAACCTTTGAAATTGTTGTTTATATATCACTGTCAATTGGGCAGTATGGGCTAGAACCCTCGGGCACTCAAATTCCGACTAGCATTTTTTTATGTCGCACAAAGTAGGCCCTATTTGTTTTCAGGTGCGGACTGGGTTAGGGTTATACATTTTAAATCCGAATCCTGAAAAAATAGTCGATCCAAATGGGTAGTTTTGTTCTCATGAATTTGTGCATGTTGTTTTTACTTGTCGATGACCTGAAATTTATTTTTTGCAGGGCTATGTGATCTATCGTGTGCGTGTGAGACGTGGTGGAAGGAAGAGGCCAGTTCCCAAGGGTATCGTGTATGGGAAGCCCACCAACCAGGGAGTTACTCAGCTGAAATTCCAGCGTAGCAAGCGTTCAGTTGCTGAGGAGCGTGCTGGGCGGAAATTGGGCGGTCTCAAGGTTCTCAACTCTTACTGGCTCAACGAGGTATGTAATATGACTATTGTTTTACTCTTGTTCTACTATTCTATCATGTAGTTAACTTGTTATTGCTTATTTGTTTTTTAAATGCCATTAGTTCACCTCGTTTCTTTTTCTGTCAAAAGTGTATATACGAATTTATCAAAACTATGAATGTTTTTGGGTAAATTGCATATCTCTAATCACATGTTTAAGTATAACACAAGATCTATCATTTCCCCCTCCAAAATACTCATCTACGTGGCATTTCTTTCTCTAGGTGTAACAAACTTTATACCTTTTACGAGCATTGGTTTCTTAGTTATTATACTTGCTACGAGTCACATTCCACTTTTATAACTTTTGCGTAGCGTTCTTATATGATTTCATGTAACCCGATTCATTTACGGTGTATTTATGTACTATGAGATCCCGCTATTGCTTTTCATGCTCTTGCATTTGTGTTTCAACATCTCAATCCATGATGCAGGATTCTACCTACAAATACTTTGAGGTGATCCTCGTAGATGCAGCTCACAACGCTATCCGCAACGACCCAAGGATCAACTGGATCTGCAACCCCGTCCACAAGCACAGGGAGCTTCGCGGTCTCACATCTGCCGGAAAGAAGTACAGAGGTCTCCGCGGAAAGGGACACTTGCACCACAAAGCCAGACCTTCGAGGAGAGCAACCTGGAAGAGGAACAACACTCTTTCCCTTCGTCGTTACCGTTGATCATCGTCGTGATATCATATGTACTCTTTTTTTTGCTGCTGCTCTCTTTTTGTTTTCTGTTTTCGGGTTTCCTCGAAACGGGTTTTAGCTATCTAGGTTTGATCTTAAACTTTCGCGTTTTGTTCCATTACATGAACGCATTTTTCGCGAGTTGGTATTTTGTTGAATCTTTTATATTTATGTCAAATGAAATGCTTTAAATCTCTCTTAATTTACTTTCCTTCATTGAATTGTTAATTTTAAGTCTGTTTCTTTTATATATTGTATTAACTATCATGTCAATGCCTAGTTCATAAATAACTATACATACAAATTTTCTTGAAGTCAAATTAAAATTTATTTAAAATCTATGGTCTAGATTATTTGTGTTAATTGAAAACTATGTATGAAAGTTAAAAAATTAATTTTGGTCGATGAAAGTTAAATTAGTGTATGAACTTTTAATTATGAACCTAAAATGATCATTGCTGTTAATTTTCATTAGTTTCTATGTTAAAGTGGTCCTAATTTTATAATTATTTTTACTCAATTATTCTGGTGACGTGGCGATCCAGATGAACTAAATGTTGCACGTGACTGACACTTGACCCACCGCGTTAGCAAAATAGTTATTTAAACATGCGAAAGTTCAAAATTATTTGAATAATTCCCACCACGTGATGACAATGACCATTTTTGGTTCATATATATATATTTTATAGGATTTTTGGTTCATATTTGAAAGTTCGGAGACTAATTTAGGTTAAAAATTATTCATAACAATTATTTATTTTCCTATATTCCAATTGGGCCACTTTATATTTTCACTATTCCAATTTAAGCCCAAACATTTTTTCTCTTCTCATCTATGCCCCTCTTATCATGGCCCATTTCTTCTTGGACCAACCCGAAACCATCTTCTCTTCTCTCTCTCTCTCCCCCCAACCAGAGACAAAACCACTCCAACAAACCTCCAAATCGCTCCCTCACTCCGGCGAGCCTCTTCACCGGCGGCCTTAGTGCCACCGCGAATCTCCTCCGCCTCCTCTGACGCCAATAACGGCTTTTAGTTGATTGGAGCTCAAACAGAATCTCACTGAGCCTGTTCGAGTCGAGACGAGCTCTAATTCGATCCTCAAATCCAAAGTAACTGAACATGTCAAAAGCTTCAGTTCAAGCTCAAGCCTCCGCGGACGGCGATGGCGCGAGTTTTTCTCGCACTTTCAAGTATTTGCTCGGTAAATTCCTGCTTATTTTGTTGTTTGGATGCTGAGAAAGTATTGTGTGAAATTTGAGTTGATCTGATTATACTTTTGTGTTTTGTTGCTGACTTTTGTGAGAGTAGCTACACAGTTCTTGTCCAGAGGAATTCCGTTCATTTTTAATACGTGGATCGTGAGGCACCTCACAGAAGAAGATTATGCGGTAATAAATATTTCTACTTCTCTCCTTCTTCTTTTTCTTCTCATTTTGGAAGTTTTGTCGAATGCAGGCTCGAAAATGGATTTGTTGTTATGTTTTGTTCAATAGTTTTTTGAATTAGGATTAGATATTGTGAGTAATGAGGTAAATTCTGTTGAATTTTCATGATGCTTGATTTTGTGAGAGTACTGTATGCTTTAATTTTCTCTTATATATATCAAAGTTGAATTGAACTCAGGCAGAAAGAGAAGTTTATTGTTTAAAATTAGGATTAGATATTTTAGTCGTTTATTTTGTGTGCAATGAAGTGAGTTCTACTGAAGTTTTAGTCGCTTAAGCAGCAGGTTTTTTATGATTTGTCCACTATCCGCCCCTTCTTAATTTTTGTTGTTGTTTTGTTGCTCTAATTTGCGAATTATTGTTTTGAAATGATGATTATATTATGTTAGTTGCTGATTTTGTGAGCAATGAGCTGAGTTCTGCTGTTTTATTTATTTATTTTTATGTTGAATTCTGTCATGTTTTTGTTTTCTCATTTTGGAAGTTCAATGGAAGTCAGGCTGAAAAACGTGTGTTACGTTGTTGTTCTATACTTCTAATTAATGTGTTGTCGATTGGACTGACGATTACATCTTTTATACTTGTGGATTTTGTAATCATTGAGCTGAGTTTTGCTGAATCATTTAGGTGTTTGGTTCAGTTTAAGCAAGATTTGTTCCTTAGGGTGTTTTGCCTGGTCAATGAACTGAATTCTCTTTTATGTTTATTCTCTTAATTGCAGATGTATGCGGTGCAGTTTCATCTTTTTGTCACTTGTGTCTTGTTCCTCAGTCGGGAGGGATTCCGGCGCGCTTGCATGAGGGCAGACATCAAATGGTGCTTCCCTTTCCTTTTTTTTATGCAATTACATTCTTATGTTGAAAAGCGTGAGGGGAAAATGAAGATTTGAGAAGTTATATCATAATGTGGTTTGGTACGACATGGCTCAAACAATTTCATTAGAACTTGTCACCAACTAGGATTTTTTTTTTTTTTTGGAAGAGGTGAACACTTGGGGTTTCATCTAGTCTTGTCTGATTACTCAATGAAGTCCTTTCCTTTGTGAAATGTGTTCCTAATCCTAACTCTGTCCAAGAGAATCAACTCCTTGAACTCACTTCTCTAGTTCTGCAGTGATGGCTCTTCAACGGGAGAAAATGCGAGAAAACTA
This sequence comes from Pelargonium nanum, assembly GCA_036897485.1. Classification (NCBI taxonomy): domain Eukaryota; kingdom Viridiplantae; phylum Streptophyta; class Magnoliopsida; order Geraniales; family Geraniaceae; genus Pelargonium; species Pelargonium nanum. Next base: position 23,402 of record JAYMTF010000408.1, on the reverse strand, counting down.
TTGAGAGTAGCCTGGATGACTCTCCCACTTGGAGTAATCATTACGATAGCTGCATGCATTTTTGTCTTCTGGTGGCAGGACCTAAGTTATTCTAATCCATACGCGCAAGCTATCTTGATTAATGGTAACATATGTATACTTCTAGAATTTCGAATAAGCTGGTCCATTTGGATTCTTGGATTTGATTTGAAATCCTGGATTTGAGCCAAATCTACAATTTGGATGCACAAAATATTGTATTTGGATTTGGCTCAAATAAAATAGGATAAACAAGCCTACATCATGAGATTTCAAATGACAACTCTTACCTTTTCATTTGAAATTCTTTTGCTTCCCAAACTTTTTATTTGTATTTGAAATTCTCTTTCATATAATATTTGCTTCCCATTTGTATGACTATTAACACAATAATTGCATATGGTAGGTTGTGCATGTATATTGGAGCTACTGGCAGAGCCCTTCTATATCCTATCTCAGACCTTGCTTTTGCTTAAACTACGGTTAATTGTTGAAACTGCAGCTACTCTTTCTCGGTGCTTAACTATGTACTTCCTCATTGTCAAGCACACTGACATGGTAAAGTTATAGGTTGGACTAAACCATCAATTTGCACAATTATGACCCCCTTAACTCAAACCATGTCAATGCAGGCTTCTTCTCTTCGTAAGCATTTTCAGCCGGCTAATTATTAACAAATTAAATAACCAATTCCTTGCAGGAGAAAGCAGTTGTGTTTTCACTGTCACAAACTGCATATGCAGGTAGCTTGTTTATTGGCTACTGGGGATATTTTCTTCTTTTTCGTGCATATGGGTGGACTGATGTTTTTCCTTTTAGGTATAGATCCTTGCTTCCTTTATATCATTTTCTGCTTATGATGAATTTGCTTATCACCACACCACACACACACTCGCAAAGATGGAAGGATGGTTATTATCAATAAACTAACTATAGATCATGGTTAATGGTTTTTTTCTTCATATATTCTATAAGTTACATCTTCCTTTATATCATTTTCTGCTTATGATGAATTTGCTTATCAGCACATCACACACACTCGCAAAGATGGAAGGATGGTTATTATCAATAAACTAACTATAGATCATGGTTAATGGGTTTTTTTTTCTTCATATATTCTATAAGTTACATCTTGTGTTTCCATGATCTTTATTATTGGAGTATAACGGTAAATGATATATGCTTCACAGAGGATCAAATATGATGGAAAATGATAGGCAGCTTTCAAACATGTGTATGTTGTTCACCTTTCAATCCTTCCGAAAGTTGATTCTTCAAGAAGGAGAAAAGATGGTGCTCGTATGGTTAGACACACCATATAACCAAGCTGTATATGGACTAGTAGACAAATTAGGTAAGTAACTGGTGCAATTATCTAAATCTTTTCCTATTAGTAACGTTTGTATCAAATAGGAGTGCTTTGTTTAAATTTGAAAGAAAACTATTGAGTGTGAGCACTGAGCAGTCATTTTTATGCTGTTTCTTGTCTTCAATTGTACTATTTGATTATCCTTAAATAGTCTTTATTTTGTTTTATTTTTTGGTACAATCCAGGAAGCTTGGTAGTGAGGATGGTGTTTCTTCCATTTGAAGAAAGTTCATATGCTACATTTGCAAGGTCTGCCTCAGGTTCACTTCTCTACTATGTTCTTTTGGTGGTTACTTATTTGACGTTTTGACTGCAAATTTTATCTTGTATGTTCTTTATCAGCAAAATGTTTGATGTTTCTTAGCAGGACAACATTCTGATAGTAGCAGAAGATTAGGAAGTCGCCTTACGGAGGCCTTGAAGCTTGTGTTGTTAATTGGTATGGTTTTCATTATTATCTTAGTTAATCTCTTTACATGTTATTTCCTATCTGAAGATGGAACATTCCATGGCACCAATATTGTTAGTATCCATCTCGTTCTCATTCCTCATTCTCAAGTTACAATTTGTACGTCTTCTAGGTCTTGTGTTTATGGCATTTGGCCCAAGTTACTCCTACTCGCTCATCAGATTGTTATATGGTCAGAAATGGAGTGATGGAGAAGCATCAACAGCCCTCCGATACTATTGCCTTTATATCATTGTTTTGGCTATGAATGGTTAGTAATTTTCTTTCTTCTCTTTATTGATGTAATTGCCTAAATGCACGTATTATTATCATTGACAGCAAATAGATTGATCATGAAACTTAAATATGGATTCTGGTTTCCGAGATGCATGCTACTAGTTTAACACTTCAATTTAATCCATATTATTCTGTGGTTACGAAATATATCTTGGGATTTATTCCAATGTTTTTTACATAGCATATTGCATCACATTTTGTTGGATTAAGAAATTGACTATCTTTCACAATACAAGTGAAAGTTTGGATTGCAGAACCTTTTTGGCCAACTAGTTTTTACATGAACTATATATAGGGTTGTGTTCATGTCGAACCCACTTGACCCATTTAACTAAACGGGTCATAAAGAGCAATGTAACCCATTTACTAACCCGATCATTAAGGATAAAATTGTAAAATTTGAAACACATTGTGTAAGAAATGACTCATTAATTAAACGGGTCAAATATATCTTCTTCTTTTTTGGGGTCAATCCGAACCCATTTATTTACTTGTGTCAAGCCATGCCGTATAATTTTGAACCCAATATTTTTAAATGTGTTGAGTGTGTCATGTTGTGTCAACCCTCTCATAATTGGGTTGTGGTGTAAATCAACCCGTTTAATAAACGAGTTGTGTTCGAGTTGACCCATTTAACATAATACTCAACTGTCACCCCGGCATGTATATAACCCGCGAACATGAATTGTCACCCTTAACTATGTGTGTGTGTGTGTATTGCATGTTAGAATAGCCAGAAATTTGAATTATGTCTTTTGGTTTTCAACCAGGAACTTCTGAAGCATTTTTGCATGCAGTTGCTACAGAGAATCAACTCAAACGATCAAATGACTCGTTGCTTGTTTTCTCGGTGATATATGTTGTACTAAACGTTGCACTGATACGATCTGCTGGCGCAATTGGCTTAATTTTGGCAAATTCTTTCAGTATCCTATTATACTTTTTTTATTTTATTTAGCCGTTGATTCCCATCGACACTCTTTTGCTACAAGTGAGAAAAAAATCCGTTTTTTTTATGTAAGTAGTGATTTAAACACGCTATCAATTCTCTTTTTATGCTAACAACATTTCAAAGCTAGTATAGTAGTATTGGTTTAGTAGTGGCAATTTTTAGGTCTGCTTTTACGCTTGAATTCCTTGGGTCTTTCTTAACTTTTCCGAAGACATGATTTTGAGGATTATATACTCTGCAGTATTCATCAGACACTATTTCAAGGTACGACATCGGACTACGTAAAAAAATTCAACCTTTTGGGTTTTGATATCTATACCTCATGATGTGCACATTTTCCTCTCCACAGGATGCTTCCTCGTTTTCTTTTCTCAGCTGCCTACCTTCCGGCTGGACAATTCTGTTATTTTCTGGTGTAACTACCTTCATTTCTGAGAAAATATTTCTGGATCGCGAAAACTTTTGGCCCACATTTATGATCCACTTTTCCATAGGATTTGCTTGTTTCTGCGTATCGTCCCTCGTCATGTAAGTACATTCTGTGTTAATCTCGTAGTGTAGAGTTGGCAATTTGGGATTTGGGGCGGTTTGAAAAGACATAACCTAAACCCGATCTGCAAGAGGTGTGGGGCCATGTAATTATCAGGTTTTACATTGGAAATATACAAATTAGTGTGGGTTTGCCTAACCCACATGATTCCCATGGTAAATCCGACCCGACTTAAAATTTGATCGGGTCTCTGCTTTGTGTGATCCAAACCTGTAAAACAATGGCCCAATTTCAGATACCCGTGGCTTCGTGTAGAGCTACCAATTTGGACCCAAAACCATATCCACATTTTTTGGGTTCGGGTCACAAAAAAATAAACCCGATCAATTTATGAGTCGGGTTGGGATAGGCCTTTTGAACCCAAAACCCGAATTTCCAACTCTAGCTCGTAGTATCTTCCGAAAACTGCATTTTGTAATAATTCGTAATCAATACTGTTTCTGCTTGTTTCATAGTTTAATCTCACTCCCATTTTCTTCTCATAGATACCGTCGCGAGAGGCCCTTCATCAACAGGATTATCCGCTTCCGTGATCACTCGGACTGAAGATACCGCCTTTCAAGGTATGATTTTGTTTCTTTGCCATTTGGACGCGATGGTTTCAAGATTACGAAGAGTCATATTTAACAATCCAAAAGATTATGCGAAAACTTTTGAAACCATTCGAGGAAGAAAACTTACAGCCTAAGAACAGGGCTATGCAACAAGTAGCCGTTTGTAGGAACTTGTTGATTTAAATTGGGTTTTGGTGTCGTTTTGGTAACAGGAAAAGTGACAAAATCAATGAAAAAATTCATTTTCTTATGCTTAGATTTAGTTACAGGAGATAAAATGTAGAATGACGATTCTTAAATCTAAAATACTATTGTATTCTTGATTCATCTTAACTTTTCTGATCACTAAATTCTCACTCCAGTGACGATTCATTAGTTGGTATACGAATTCGCATGTTTACGTTTCATTCTGTGATTACAATCAAAACAATTTTCTTTCAGAAAATGTTACATTTTGGTCTATAAACTATTTATTTTGTTCCGAATTAGTACCTAATTTATTTATTTTTGTCCAATTTGGTCCTCAAGCAATTCACATTGTTTTACTTTTGTACTCGATTATACTATTTTGTTTTAAATTGGTCAAATTCCGGTGATGTTAAATTAGGTTGGCATGACTATTATTTTTACTAATTTGTTGTTGATGTGGTGACTGTAACTCTTAATATATAATTATACCATTAAGTATGTGTGTTGTGCGTGATGTGAATGTCACAACATGACTAATTAGAATTAGCAATACATACACACAACACAACCAAATGCATAAATAAACATCATGAAGATGAAACAAAAACATCCAAAAACACAAGTCTCTGTAAGTTTAGCCCAACTCAAAAGAAGTTTTATTAATAAGCAAAAAGAAGAGAAAAATACCTAACTTAGAGAGGATTAAAGTCAACTCTCTTCTAATTATTTTGAAGACATCTTATCTCACAACTGAAACGAGCCTAATTATGTTCGGAGCAAGAAACAATCCAACAGTCAAATCACAACAAAACTTACTTTGTCACCATCGTTGTTGAAATCCTCGAACACCGAGAGAAGGTTAGGATCAGTCGAGCTACCAAAATTATTCTTATCCATAACAAAAAAATATTATTAATTGTCCTCGTCTTCACTGTCAGTGAGCCCGGAGACGTCTGAAAGATCGTTCGGGTAACTGACCTTCTTAATGACACTTTTTTTAGAACTAGAAACATGAACTTTCATGTGGCCACCAAGAGCTTGGCCAGTCCTAAAAACCTTGCAACAAAGAGTGCAAGGATAGCCACTCAACCGACCGGTCGTTTTGCTGCTACTTCCAAACCGCTCCTCACACGATTTGGCTCCAGCTCGACCCACAAACGACAGGTCGTTTCCTTTCTCTTTTGGAGCCCTCTGTCTCGGCCAAGTGTCTCTCGACATCATCATGAGACACTCAGCTCCGTAATTCGCGGCGAGAATCTCGAGACAAGCACAATCCGGCGCCGGAGAAACAGGCTGCGCCACCGCCGGAGAGCCTCCAAATGCTGACGTGGCAGCGGCGGTTACAGCAGAGGGGGGCTTGGAACGGGTGAAAACGCGTTCGGAGCGTTTCCGAGTCACGTGCTTCAGCGAGCTCTCGGTGTCGAAAGCAAATCCGCGGTTCCGCACGCGGAGGATCCGCGATCCGTTCGTTCCAGCTCGCGGCTGGAGCACAGGAGTTGGTGCGCGCGCCGGAACCGGATCGGAGAGGTTTTGGGCGCGGTTTTGCGGATTGGGAGCGGGAAGAGGGTGTTTGGAGAGATGAGCCTTGAAGTGTCCTCCAAAAGCTTTTCCATTAGCAAACACTTTGTTGCAAATAGGACAATTTTTGCTCTCACTTTTGCTTTTCACAATGCTACTTTTGTTTCCTTCCATTTCTCTCCAACTTTTTTTTTTCTTTTTTCAACTCTAAAAATCATAAAATGAGTGTGAGAATGTGGGGTTTTTAAAGGGTGTGAGGGTGGAAATTTAGTTTAATTATTTTCACTCAAAAATCACTAAACTTGGAATGTATTTGATGGGTTTGTGAGAGAAAAATGATAGAGTGCATGAGTCCACATTATACTTGATGGGTTGGTTTGATCATGATTTGATCAAATGGTGATCAATTATGGTGGAAGGTTTGAGGGCTCGTGTTGTGGGAGTGACCGGTGATTGCGTTTGTATTGAATCATATCTGGGTAGATAAGACCGGCTGGTTCAGGGATGATGATTTTATTCTTAAAATGAGTTGCAAATGATTCGGAAAATGTGCAGTGTATGAAGAATTTTTTGCACCAAATCTGTATGCACTTATACTTGAGAAGAAAGGCGGACTGAATGTATATTAAATACAATGAATTAGAATATTATCTACAATTTAAAAGGCGAACTATTTCCTAAATAACCTCATTGAATTACCGTTGACATTTTTATTATAAAAATGTTATTCGTCTCAAATATCGTACAAAATGACTTGACAATTTACACAACATCGCATTTTCCTTATTTTGTAATTAAATATTAAGTTTAAACGAATAATAATTCAAGTCATATGATATCACTACAATTTCATGAATATATATGGCGCAAAATTTTGATTTATTAAATATATTATACATTTGATGTACTCTGGTTTGTCAGTCGTTAAATAAATAATTGATTGTCACAACTGGTACGCATATGTTTGTACAATATTAGAGACATATAACATTATTTTACGTCAAAAAATGTACAATTTGGGTAGAAATGTGTTGTTTTTAGACATTTAATCCTAAAATTTAATGTAATTACACACTTATTATTGTTGTTTTATTGTAATTTTACCATGCTTCTATCAATTTTGAGCACATTAATTGTATTGATATGTGCTTTGTAGTGTTGAATGATTGTAAGTTATTTTAATTTTATTTTGGTATATATTAATTACTTTTAATGATGGTTTTAAGTAGTTTTTTTTTATAATTTTTGAAATTTTTAAGTAGTTTTATTTAATAAAGTTATATGCATGAATATTGTACGGATAAAATGCATGCAAAAAAAAAAAGAAAAGAAAAAAACCTCCGGTTTTCCGCGTCCCAATCGGTTATTGCCTTTCAAGTGTCTTAACTCCTTTAATTTGCATAAAAGGCCACAGTGTTTCATATATTACTATTTTGTCCCCCAAACGAACAAATAGTATTGAAACTTTTAGGACGTGAATATTGACTATGAATACCTAATACAACAAACCAGGTCCATAAAATCCTTTTATCCTCTGCTCCGGTAAAGGATTGTTTCGTTCCTGATAGTTATTTATTGAATCGGTGGATCGGTGCATTCTCTAGGTCGGAATTGCGAGGAGTACTGCTTGATCACTTATACGATGGACAACATGTGAATATTCATGTACTACCCCTTGTTGGTCTCGAGGGACGGAGGAGGCTAGGTTAGGCGAAATACGGTTATCGGTTCAAGGACGCAAGTTGCCCCGATCGACTTTTCTCAAATCGAGTTTTTATTTTTGTGTCCTACACTCACTATCGTCTCGTACAATACCTGCAAAACATAGAAGACATTTTTGCGAGCCCCTACATGCTTAAGTCGGATAATTGAATAATCTATAAATCAAAGTAATTTTTAGGAAGGGGAATATTTTGAAAAACGAAAAAAGGTTAATCGGTGGCACCACTGAGTCACTGTTTTTTTTTTATCGATTTTCTCTGGTTCTGGCCCGTTTTGTTCACTAGTGTGTACCATTTAATAATTGGATCGTCAAGCCGACTGGTTCTTAGTTTATTTTTTTTAAAACTAGTTGAACTGTTCCGATCTCTCCCAAATCATTCTAAAAGGGGCTAGCGGAGTACTTATTTTAGTGCCTTTAAGTGTAGTTTTCTAATTTGACCCGAATTCGGGTTATGCAGCTAGCGACTATTAGTCTTTAAGGGTTTGGTTGGCGGTTTGGGCTGCGTGAGACCTAGTGGACCCTCCAACTCACGATGAATGCACATTACGAGTGTATTTGCACTAGATAATATGTGAATGATGATTATGTTGTACATGATATATATGCTTTATTTATTTTGAATTAAACTATCCCGTTTGAAAAGTCAATTTGGAAACGAACTTGTGAGCGCATAAGGGCTATAGAGACTAGCACAAGTCGTTTTCGAGCTGGACAAATTTGTACTTCACGCATCTCTTGTGGACCCGATTTGTGATAGGCCTTTTGAATCTAAACCCAAAAAATTACACCCGACCCAAAATCCAAATATTATGGGTGGCAATTCGAGTTCGGGTCATATTAAAATATTTATAACATGGTTAAACCCAATTCTGATATCAAATGAGCATTTAATGAGTTAAATTACATGACACAAAAACGATTCGTTTATAAAGCGGATTGACACGTACAACATGACACGATTAATATGTTCACATAATTTGGTACACAATTACATTGTCAAACTCGACGCAAATACAGTAAAATTGAGTTCGGCATCATGTATTCGATTAAATTGAAATTAAATCTATCTAAATTCACGTCGTGTAGTGGGCCATGATAGTTGTGCTTGTGCACTTGGGCTGTCCCCACCACTAAAGCTACATTTTCAAATAGGAAAGAAAGAGATTATGTAACGGCTAATTTTTGGTGGGACACTTTACCAACTTTTTAAATCATAATAAAAACATCATATATCCATTCATTAATACAAAAATGGATTAATAAAGTAATTGATTTTTCACCCCCAAAAAAAATGTTACAAACTTGAACAAAGTAATGGGCTCTGAGCTTGTTAGGGTCTCATATTTACGTCTCTTCCGAATTTTAACTTGAATCTTTCTCCTATTAAAATTAAAAAAAATTGTGCGTTGTTAAAAAATCGTTTAAACTAACTACTAATACACAATATCACCACTCTCCTAAAAAATTATAACATGGACGTTTAAATGTCTGATTTATAAGATATATCATTTGATAAGTTTTTATCGAGTTTCTACTACATCTCATTTGTTTCAGTTCGAATAGATGATTTAAGCGTTATTGGTAACACATAGTGTAGTTGCAAAATCTTTATAGCAACAAATCACTAAAGAAACCATTAAAACTCACTCCAGAATTGTTAGTGTAATAAGTTTTCAATTTTGAACTTCAATTTTGATTCCCATATGAAGCTGAATTTCATAGCCATTCAAAATCAATCCGTACTTTTGTCGATTTAAATTGCATAAAATAAACATGCGCAATTTTTCGGTTGAGTCAGGTCAGGCGACGTAATGAACTCACTCAATTTATATCTAAGTTCCGAACCGAATCCCGAAACCGAACAAATTTTAAGTTGAAGCTTCGAGTTAAATTCTTTCAACCCAAACCCGAAAATACTCGGCTGAAAAAAAAAAAGAGCCAGAAATTTTCAAAAATTCACAAACAGACCCCACATACTCTCTCTCTCTCTCTATCTCTCTATCTCTACAGATCCGTTAATTCTAGAGAGAGAAACAAACAATCTTTCTCTCTCTGAACCATTCAAAATTTTCAAACACAGAGACACCAATTTTTTATTTTTAAATCTGAAAAACAATAAATTTAAGAACTGTGAAGTGTCAGTTAAGAGAGAACCAGAAACCCCTGTTTGGCTGGAGAGAAAGTGCAATAGAAAACGAGAGAAAAGGGAGGTTTCAGAGAAAACCAGAGACAGACACACGAAACGATGTCGTTTCCGACGAACTCACCATCGAAGAAGCGACCGTCGAGCTGGTCGGAGCTCTGGCTCAAGAACACAAAGTCTCTCAACCATGTGATTCAAGCAATGCAGCTCCAATCTCTCTCCTCTCCCAAAAAAAACCCTAAAATTCTGATCCCCAATTTCGCCAATATCGACCGTACGCTTCTCCTCTCCGACGACATTGTCCTCAGAATCCTCTCGAAGCTTCCGGAATCGCAGCGGAACCACAATTTCTTGGTCTGCAAGCGCTGGCTCAATCTTCAGGGCCGTTTGGTTCGGTCCCTGAAGGTTCTCGATTGGGACTTTCTGGAGTCCGGGAGGCTGATTACGAGGTTCCCGAACCTCACGCACGTGAATTTGGTTCATTGTTGTGAGGTTCGGCCCGGAAATTTGGGGATTTTGATGCGTCATGGGGTTTTCTCGGTGGAATTAGGGTTTAGGGTTTCGCAGAATTGGAGGGTTTTGGAGGAGAATTTGTTGTCTGGTGAAGTGATCGATGATGGATTGAGGATTGTAGCCAATGGATGTCCCAATTTGCGAAAGCTTGAGGTGATTGGTGTTAGTGAATTGGGGATTTTGAGTGTGGCTGAGGAGTGTTTGACTTTGCAGGAACTGGAGCTTCACAGGTGTAGTGACAATGTCCTGAGAGGAATTGCAGCTTGTGGCAATCTTCAGATTCTGAAATTGATTGGAAATGTGGAAGGGTTTTACGGTTCGGTGTTTTCGGATATTGGGTTGACTATATTGGCACAGGGGTGTAAGAGGTTGGTGAAGCTTGAGCTTGGCGGGTGCGAAGGTAGCTTCGATGGGGTTAAGGCGATCGGGCAGTGTTGTCAAATGTTGGAGGAGTTGACATTTTCGGATCATAGGATGGAAGGTGGGTGGTTGGCGGGGCTTTCGTTTTGTGAAAATTTGAAGACTTTGAGGTTTCAGTCGTGTAGGCGGATTGATTCGTGCCTGGGGAACGATGAGTATTTGGGTTCTTGCTCAGCTCTCGAGAGGTTGCATTTGGAGAAGTGTCAGTTGCGGGATAAGCAAAGCTTGAGGGCTTTGTTCGTGATGTGTCAAAGCGTGAAAGAGATTGTTGCTCACGACTGTTGGGGATTGGACAATGAATCTTTCGGCTTGGCGGGTATTTGCAGGTAACGAGATTTGTTACTTTGGTTTATTGCATTTGTCGGTTTTTGATTATCTTAGGAATATGTTAATTAGGATCAATCAACATTTTGAATGGAACAATGAGAAATGCTCATTATAGTTTTGTTTAAAAGGCTTGATATCTAGATGCTCTAAACATGCTCGACTCCGAGAGATCATAGGATGATGAATATAGTGAATTATGGGTTTAATTTTTTGGTACAAAAGTGTCGATTATGAAAGCGCATACTATTTTCTAATTGTGTATTTTGCTGTGCTTAACAGTAAATAGGTAGTTGGTGTGAACTTGTTGAATCATATCAAGAATCATTTAGTCTCTACTTCATTGCATCTGCTACATGATAATCAACAATAAAACCAAGTGCCCTAGGCAACAACATATTCAACCCATAAAGACCATGCACAACGGCTAAAAAGGCCCGACCCTAGGCTCTTAGGCACGAAGCTTCCGCCATTGTGGTCCGGGTCTATGGAAGGTCATTTGTGTATGCAACCTTGCAGGGAGTGTGTTTCACTTACTCGAAACCCGTGTCTTCAAAGTCACAAGGCAGTGGCTTTACCATTGCTCCAAGGTTCACCGTTAACACTGCTCCTTTTAAAAAAACATTTTAGGATGGTAGTCGTTGCATAGACTAGAACAAGGCAATATCCATAGTTCAACTAATTTTGCAACTAGAGTTAAATATACATGGTATCATAATTGAAGATTTATCATTCTCGCTTTGTTGTCACAGGAAGGTGAAGTTCCTATCTCTAGATGGCTGCTCGTTACTGACCACAGAAGGTCTTGAATCCGTAATTCTCAGCTGGAAGGATCTTGAAAGTCTCCGAGTCGTATCGTGTAACAAAATAAAAGACAGTGAAGTCTCTCCTTCCCTTTCGACCTTGTTCTCTATCCTCAAGGAGTTGAAATGGAGGCCAGACACCAAGTCTCTTCTCTCCTCGTGTCTCGAGGGAACCGGCATAAGAAAAAAAGGTAGTAAATTTTTCAAGAAAACTCTCAAACTCTAGTTGCTAGTTCATGGCTTCGCATATCCCTCGTCCCAAAGAGCAAAGAATGTTTAGGGCTTAGCGGTTACAAACACGACAATATACAAGGTAACATGCTGTTTTTTTCCGACATCGTTTGATGTTATTAAGGTAGAGATTAGGAGGCTAGATGCTGAATCTGTTTCTTAACATGAGAGCAGATTGTAAATATTTCAAGAGCACTTTAAATTTTGTGTTGCTACTTTGTTAATTGTTATTACTAGAATGAGTAGAATCTACACTTGCTAGGTAACCTTATATTGTAATAGCCTATGTTTGTACAATTTTGCAAGAAATATTAATTGAAATAGTTCTATCATTCAGGTTTCGAAAATGTTCTGTTTGTTTATACACTAAATTTGATACTCTATCTGTCCTAAAATGAGTATCATTTCTTTCTCGGGTCAGTTTTGTGTGAATTTTTAACAATGTCTCTAAAATAGGTTAGTTAGTGTCTCATGAGTTTGTTACAACAAATAGTACATGAGGTTAGAGGTGACAACTTTGAGGTCGGGCTGGGTATGTAAAGCCTAGCCCGAATCCGGTTCAAAGGGCCTCGGTTTCGTTTGGATTTCGGGCCGCGAGTCAGATCGGTTCATATATTACTTTTTTTGGCATAATGGGTATTAACTTGTGCAAGTTTGTCTGATCCGATCGGGCCAAAAAATGTTCAAGATAAATACTACTCAAAAGTTGGGTTGAATCGAATTATGGGTGGCCACAAATGTTTGGGTCCAAGTTGCTAGGTGAACAAGAGGTTATAACGTAGAATGTCTACCTCTAACTATTTCATTATTTACTTTCCTACGAAGAAGGAACACTTATTTTGAAACTGATTGAATATTTGAGTAATAACTTTTAAATACTTATAAGCAATGACACAACACGATACAATTAATACGCTCAAATAACTAGGATTAAAATTACTCGATACTAGTCGATACATCTATATATAATGGGTTCAGAATAACCCGATCCAATCAATTTCGGATTATATCTCCGAATTGTCACCTCTAAAATAAAATATTTTACAAAGATAGTACCCTAAAAAGCTTTAATAAAGAGCCCAACAAGCCATAAGCCCAAACAAAGGCTCCAAAAATAACTACAAAACCTACTTCTTCACTTCAAGTCTCCAACACAAAACAAAACCGAAGAACCCTAAATCTGCAAATCACTCTCACTCTAAGCCAAGGTATGTATTTTTCTCTTTCCCTTTTGGTTTTATTCATTTTCAACGCAAACCCTAAATTTATTTACAGCAATTGGGGAAAAAACCATTCACATTTTCTAGCATTAGCAAAGATTTGTTTGAGTTCCATGTTTCGATTATCGAATACAGTATCAAACTTTGATCAGCCTTGTGCTTTTTGCTCTATTATAAAACTCTCTTACCTGCCATGAAATTGAATTTGATTCGATTCAATTCTGCATTTTGCTCCGTTATAAAACTCTCTTTCTCATATATCAGCATTGTTAATTTTAATTAATTTTACGTTTATGTGAAAACAAATATATGGATTTTACTTGTGTTTAAATGATTTTGAAACCAAAAATTTGCATTAGTTTATATTATCTCATTGTCTACACACACACACATATATATATATATATGTATATGAGAAAAAAGAATCTCAGCCATGATATATTGGCGAAACTCTCAATCATGGTCAATGAGCTGATGCCACGTCAGCTATTAACACCCGTACCCGTCCCAATGAATTTGTGGGCGCGGAGCGCCCCGCTTGGATCCATTTTGTTTATCTCTTGGTTGAGATTCTTGATACTCTCTCTCTATATATACATATATATAGAAAGCATGGAGTTTCAGCCAAGACACAAATGAAATGAATCTAGGCGGGCATTCCGCAGCCCACAAATTCATTGAGTAGGCTTTTTTATCTCTCTCTCTATATATGTGTACATCATATATATATGTTTGTGTGTGTGTGTATGGAATGGGGATTGTCAATAAAGTTACAAGCTTTATGGGTTGGATTGCTTATTAATGAGAGTTCTCATTTTTCAGATCAATTCAAGTAAACATGTTGTCCAGGTGCTCTTTGTTTGCAACACTCAACCTCAACTCTAACAGTACTGCTGCTATTGGTCTTCTCGGTTTCGTAAGAACCCGAAGTTTTGCCTCATCCCAACCACAAGGACAAGACCAACGATCCTTTGTGGTGTCTTACCTCATAAACTCATGTGGCTTGTCCCAGGAATCTGCTAGTCTTGTCGCCACCAAGCACAAGCTCAAGTTTCGATCTTCACAAAATCCCGATTCTGTCCTCGCTCTTCTCGCAAACCATGGCTTCTCCAAAACCCACATTCCCAAAATTATCAGGGCATTTCCAAAACTGCTTATTTCCAATCCGGACAAGACCCTCTTTCCCAAAATCCAATTTTTGAATTCCATTGGAATTTCAGGCACCGATCTTGCTTCCATTATCTCTTCGTCCCAATTTCTGTTGGGATCGAGCTTGGAGAAACAATTGGTTCCATGCTACAAGTTCCTGAGGACTGTTGTTAGCCTCCAAGACGAACAAGTTATTGCAGCTTTGAAGCGCAATAACCGAATTCTCTTAACTAATGTACTCCATATCTTGAGTCCTAATGTAGCATTACTGAGACAACTTGGAATGCCTCAACCTCTCATCTCTGCTTTGTTCACTCGTTTTCCACGAGAAGCGGCTCTCAAACATACTAGATTTGTTGAAGCTGTTGAGGACACTAGGAAAATGGGATTTGATATTTCCAAGTATACATTTCTGATGGCAATGTCTGTGCTTCCCTCTATGACAGAATCTAAATGGGAATCACAATTCGAGGTGTTTGAAAAGTGGGGTTGGTCCAAGGACGACACACTTGCTGCATTCAGAAAGGATCCATCAATTATGACGAGGTCGCACAAGAAGATCACGGGAACAATGGATTTTCTCGTGAACAAAATGGGGTGGGATTGGGCATCAAAACAAGTCGCTGAGGGACCAGTGATTCTATCTTATAGCTTGGAGAAGAATATTGTTCCCAAGTGTTATGTTATTCATGTTTTGCGGCTCAAGGGTCTGATCAAGCATGATATCAGGCTAATTACTATATTTGTCAAAGGAGAGAAGTATTTCTTGGACAGGTATGTGACCAAATATCAAAAAACTGTTCCCCAACTGTTGAATTTGTACAAGGGAAAAGTAGATCTCCAAGAGTGCACGAACACGACGCATTTTACTGCTAAATGTGTCGGACAATTGCAGAGCTGAATTGTTAAATTAATTGGTGCGCTATTCGGTGTTTGTATAGCTACTTAGATTTTGTGTAGCTACTTTGTTATTGCCAAAATCTCCTCATGCAATTGTGACAACCTATGTTTGTATAGTGTTGCAATGTATATTCAATGAAGTAATTCTATGATTCTGACTCGTATTTGAGGACTCAAGCCACACTGGAATGGAATGGAATGGAATGAAATCAATATTCGGTATTGAATGCAATTCCGTCTGAATGCTCATTTTATGTAGAGCGTTTGGTAAAAATTCGGAATAAATTTTCACTATTATATTTATTTGCATAGCCAGAGCCATGCTTGTTATGAGATCTTGTTCATATCAAGACAACAACTTGACTCTTCTATAATATAATGTCTATGGAACAAGCTTCTATATATATGCAACTCTTGTTTTTCAGAAAATGTTGGATTAGTTTGTATTCGTTTCTCTCGGAATTTTTTATATGCGACTTGTTAGACCCAAAGTCGAGCTATTACAAACATTCTTATTGATTCATGTGATGAAATTGTGGAGTATGATGATTAAAAAAAAAAAAGTAAACTTATATCGTCTTTGTTATCGTCCATTTTAAAGTAATAAATTATTAGTTTATACGTATGGCGCCATTTTGGATTGCATCGAAAATATAATTGAAATAGCCCAACCAGCAATAAGCCCAATAAGAATATAACTTAAAAACCCTAATTCTTCACTTCAAGTTGCAACACAACACAGCTGCGAAGAACCCTACGGTATGTTTGTTTCTCTCCTTTTTGCTCCAAAAATGAGAGATCAATTTTTTTTTTTATTAGCATTATCTTAGATTTGTTTGAGTTACATTTTCCAAAGAATTCAAATTTTCTTTTTGTATAAAACAAGAATTCGATATTCCAAATTGTTTTCGACAAAACATAGCTGCGATTGCGAAGAACCCTAAATCTCTCTCACTCTACGGTATGTATTTTGTTGCATTTTCATTTTTAGCATTAAATCATAGATTTGTTTGAGTTGCATGTTTCAAATTATACAATTTTTTTTATCTGAAAGTATTAGATATTCCAAATTGTTTTCAGCTTGATTTCATATCATTTGTTTTTTTTGTTTATTGTACAAATTTCTTACATTCTAAAATCTGAATATTATTTATCAAATTGTTTTGTTTTGATTCGTTTTATAGTGTTATTCTGCAAATCATTTTAAGACCAAAACTATGTTTGTTTTGTTGATTCATGTGAATGTATATGGACTGGTTTGCTAATTATTGTGAGCTCTCATTTTTCAGATAAATTAAAGCAAACATGTTGTCCATGCGTTCTATGTTTACAAGGCTCAACCTCTACTCTAACAATTCTGCTTCTATTTCTGTTCTCGGTTTCTTAAGAACCAGAGCTGGTTTTGCCTCATCTCAACATCAACGACAAGGACAAGAACAACGCTCCTTTGTTGTGTCTTATCTCGTAAACTCATGTGGCTTGTCCCCTGAGTCTGCTGGTCTTATCGCCACCAAGCACAAGCTCAAGTTTCGATCTTCACAAAATCCTGATTCTGTCCTCGCTCTTCTCACAAACCATGGCTTCTCCAAAACCCAAATCTCCAGAATTGTCAAGATGAAACCAACACTGCTTATTTACAACCCCGACAAGACCCTCTTGCCAAAAATCCAATTTTTCAATTCCATTGGATTTTCTGGCACCAACCTTGCTTCCATTATCTGTTCATGCCCAACACTGTTGGAATCGAGCTTGGAGAAACAACTGAATCCTTGCTACAAATTCCTAACAACTGTTGTTAGCCTCCAAGAGAAACAAGTCATTGCAACTTTGAAGCGCAATAACTGGTTTCTTACCATTAATGTACCCAATACCTTTTCTCCTAATATAGCATTACTGAGACAACTCGGAATGCCTCAACCTCTCATCTCTGCTTTTTCACTCGTTTTCCACGAGTAGCGGCTCTCAAACATACTAGATTTGTTAAGGCAGTTGAGGACACTAGGAAAATGGGATTTGATATTTCCAAGGGTACATTTGTGAGGGCAATGAATGTGCTTCCTGCTATGACAGAATCCAAATGGGAATCAAAATTTGAGGTGCTTGGAAAGTGGGGTTGGTCCAAGGAGGACACACTTGCCGCATTCAAAAAGGAACCATTATTTGTGGCGACGTTGGACAAGAAGATCATGGGAACAATGGATTTTCTCGTGAACAAAATGGGGTGGGATTGGCATTGGGCATCAAAACAAGTCGCCGAAAGACCAGAGATTCTACATCGTAGCTTGGAGAAGAATATTGTGCCCAAGTGTTATGTTATTCGTGTTCTTCAGCTCAAGGGTCTGATCAAGCAAGATTTCAAGCTAAGTTCTATATTTATGATAGCGGAGAAGCGTTTCTTGGACAGGTACGTGACCAAATATCAGGAAAGTGTTCCACAACTCTTGAATTTATATAAAAGAAAAGTAGATCTCCAAGACTGCATCTAGTTTGATTCTCAATATCTAAGAAACAACAAAGCATTTGTTAAACAGATTGCGAAGAAGTATTTGTAAGTATGTTTGTATTATTTTGCACGTTCTAAAAAAGAAAAGAATTGTCATGCCTTATTTCATTTTTAATTCCGCGAGGTATAACTAATACTAGGTTCAATCAATAATGCTAGACTTTTCGTACAACTACGGTTGCTTTTGATTTTCATAGCGACAATAGTCTATTGGATTTGCGGATACTAAATTGTGGTCTTTCCTGATAAGACAACAAGCTATTGCTTTAATAGCAACTTAAGGTGTTGTCTTGGTTCGTAGAGCGGCGACTTCGTGGTGAGTTTTTGATTGGTGTGTGAGTAGGGCAACATGAGGTGGTTGCAAGAAAGAAGAAGGTGGTGGCTTGCCCGGGTCCCGCAAATCAACTTTTGAGTTTGTTGCCGAATCACGTGGCAAATCAGGTGGTGGCGAGGAGCGGTTGGCAAAGCCCCCATGTAAAAAATATTTGTCTTCTTGAATTATTATTATTTAAAACCTTACTCAAAATATGATTTCGTTCGGTAGCGAAAAGACGATAAAAGTTAGTGACAATGACATGCGATCAATAGAACGAAATTGAATTTTATGATTTTGCTTGTTGATGGTAGATGAGTTGCAAAAACAAAGTCCTAGTTGAGATCACTTCTGAACAAACTTATATAATTGAGGGATGTGGATGTCACGTCAGTGTAATTTTATGGCGCCGTTATGGATTACATAAAAAAAATATAAAACTAAATTAAATTAAAATCAAATAGTTATAAAATAAATAATTGGAATCCCAAATTGAAATATCATCCAAAATAGTTTCATTAAAAGCCCAAGCAAAAACAAAGAGCCCAAAAGGCAATAAGCCCAAAAATAATAATAATAAAATAGGCTCCAAAAATAACTAGAAAAACCCACTTCTTCACTTCAAATCTGCAACACAACACATCTGCGGAGATCGAAGAACCCTAAATCTCTCTCACTCTACGGTATGTTTGTTTCTCTTCTTTTGGCTAAAAAATGAGAGATCATTTTGTTGCACTGTCATTTTTTTGCATCATCTTAGATTTGTTTGAGTTACATTTTTCAAAGAATTCAATTTTTTTTTTTGTATAAAACAAGTATTCGATATTCCAAATTGTTTTCGACTTGTTTTCGTATCATTTGTTTTTGTATATTATGTAACTTTCTTACATTCTCGAATCTGAATATTAGAGAACGAATTGATTTGAATTGAACTAATCTTTGGACCCCAAAAAAAAAATTCTCAAATCTGAATAGTATAGATCAAATTGATTTGAATTGAACTAATCTTTCTTCTATGGCCAAAAACTACCCTTGTTTTATTTTTGTTTTGATTCGCATTATAGTTTGATTTTGCAAATCATTTTAAGACCAAAACACTCAAATGTTGCCTATGGTTTGCTAATTGTTGTGAGCTCTCATGTTTTTCCAGATAAATTCAAGCAAATTAACATGATGTCCAAGTGCTCTCTCTTTGCAAGACTCAACCTCTACTCTAACAATACTGTTGTTGGTTTGATCAGAATTCAGAACTAGAGGTTTTGCCTCATCTCGACATCAACGACAAGGACAAGACCAACGCTCCTTTTTTGTGTCTTACCTCGTAAACTCATGTGGCTTGTGCCCTGAATCTGCTGCTCTTATCGCCACCAAGAACAAGCTCAAGTTTCGATCTTCACAAAATCCTGATTCTGTCCTCTCTCTTCTTGCAAACCACGGCTTCTCCAAACCCCAAATCTCCAAAATTGTCGGGGCATATCCACAATTGCTTATTGTCAATCCTGACAGGATCCTCTTGCCCAAAATCCAATTTTTCAATTCCATTGGATTTTCTAAGACCGACCTTGCTTCCATTATCTCTTCATGCCCAGCACTGTTGGGAAGGAGCTTGGAGAAACAGCTGGTTCCCTGCTACCATTTCCTAACAACTGTTGTTAACCTCCAAGACGAACAACTTATTGCAGCTTTGAAGCGCAATGACCGGTTTCTTACAGCTAATGTACTCCATACCTTGAGTCCTAATGTAGCATTACTGAGACAACTTGGAATGCCTCAACCTCTCATCTCTGCTTTGTTCACTCGTTTTCCACGAGTAGCAACTCTCAAACATACTAGATTTGTAAAGGCGGTTGAGGACACTACAAATATGGGATTTTATATTTCCAAGTGTACATTTCTGATGGCAATGAGAGTGCTTCCCGCTATGACATAATCTAAATGGGAATCAAAATTCGAGGTGTTTGGAAAGTGGGGTTGGTCCAAGGAGGACACACTTGTTGCATTCAGAAAGGATCCATTAGTTATGAATACGTCGGAGAAGATGATCATGGGAACAAAGGATTTCTCGTGAACAAAATGGGGTGGGATTGGGCATCAAAACAATTCGCCGAAAGACCAGAGATTCTAAGTCGTAGCTTGGAGAAGAATATTGTTCCCAAGTGTTATGTTATTCATGTTTTGCAGCTCAAGGGTATGATGAAGCAAGATATCAAGCTAAGCTCTATATTTGCAATTGGGGAGAAGCTTTTCTTGCACACGTACGTTACCAAATTTCAGGAAAGTGTTCCGAAACTGTTGGATTTATATAAACGAAAAGTAGATCTCCAAGACTGTGTCTAGTTAGTTTCGTCAAGTTTATTATTGCTTTTTTCTATTTGTCAGTTCCTTTTCAGCATCGTGTCGTAGATGATTTGATTTGGTTGCTCACATAACTGAATGATCAAATTATCGGGTTCTCATTCGTTTTTGATAATTTTTGTTCCCTTGCTGTTGCACTTGTTTTTAGTCTGGTAGTTTAGAACCTGTTATTGTCATAGGCCACATAAGGTCTTTACCTCGCGCCAGAGCTGGCAATTTGAGTTCGGGGCGGTTCTTTTGGGTTCGGGTTGAAAATGCCCTAGTGAAACCCTACCATCAAGAGAAATTGGTGTTTTGTTTGTTCATCTGTTAAAAGCTTTCACATGACTGAAATTGTTCTCAAATTTCATTTAGCAGTTGAATAATGAAAAGAGTTCATGTCCAATTACTATTATTTTTTAGAAGTTTTGAATTTAGAGCCGACAATTTGTGCGTTAATGATGTGTTCGTGTTGTGTTGAAAGTTGATTATGTGTTGTGGGGCAACACGAAAGCCACACAACCCAATATGATTGAATGATACAAATTTAACCTTTACTTTTCTTGTATCTTTTGAATTATTAGATGGTAATTTGTGTGTACATATTGTGTTCATGTGCTATATGGGACAACACGACACAACCCGATATATGTGATTAGAAATTTCACATATAACCTCTACCTTTCTTCAACCTTTTGATTTTAGAGTTGGAAATTCGTGTAATGTCTGTTTTGAAATTCGACTTTGCACGTGAGGGGGGGTGTTGATGTATCTCAAATCGAAAAAGATATAAAGTTCATTGTCACGTATTATACTAGTTGGACTATCCACCCATTATCTAAAATCTTTGAGTTGAAGTTAAGTTTTAACATGCTGTCATAGTTGATTTTGATTCAGGTTTGAGCTCGGTTATGTTACCTTCCTCTGTGGTCTCCGACTCACTAGCAGAAAGATATACATATAGTAGATCACGTTTAATAGAAAAATACCTCTTGTGTGGGGGTAATGTTGAAGTGGTGACTATAATCTCATAGTGATACGTATATTTTTAGAAGATAAACTCCACTAATAAATTCCATATTTTAGTAGTGAAACCTCGCATCATTATATATAGCTTACTATTTAAAATATAACAGTTTTGGTATATTCCAGGTGACCCAACCCCATAAAAATGTAGGTCAAGTTAGTTGCACACGAGTTTCAGTCTAAATTGTCAACTCGTCAGTTGCCTGATGTTAGATTTGGTCACAATCAAACATTCCACCAACACTCGGAGTTATTTTCTCTTTGATGATTTCATGCATGAAGAAGTATCTATAAGTGCGATTTTTTAGTTTTCAAAATAAAATATAAAGAGTTTGACTTTTTTTTTTTTATGTTATACCATCATGTGATATTACAGAAATAAACTTAGGTTGTAAATCCAAGGAATCATGAGACTGAAGAACAATGTTTAGTCAAAACGAAACATTTCACGAACACTCGGGTTATTTGTTCTTGGACGATTTCATAACTCTTGCATAATTAGTTAACCAAAATTAAAAGTGGACAATTATTTTAAATTATGACCGTGTGTTAGAACGATCCAAAATTACGCGGCCCAAGCTATTCCAGTTTTGATCGATTTCAATTAAGAATTATTCTTTTTTCACCATATAACTTATTATTAATGAAGATTAAGATCCAACAAATTTCCAACTATTGACAGACTGACAAGCCAATTCAAAATAGTAAATTATGTGCGTAATCTTAAATAGTCTATATCAATTAGAGTTGACAGTTTAGACCGAATCCATGAGCACCCTAAACCACCCAAATATTTGTGGGTTCAGGTTGAATTTAACAGGAACAAAATGCTGGTCGGGTTGGGCCACACAAAACCCGATATGAACCCGTGCTCTTCGGATCAAGTTCAAGTTAGGCATTTTATCTGGACTCGAAAACCCTACTCGACACTCAACTTGCCGCAGCACATATGTTTTTTGTTCGCACTCGGAGCGAATGATAAGTGAGAGACCGGACCTAATCGGTTCGCTCCGGTCCATTTTTGGCACTAATCGGATCCTAAAAGTCGATGGGCCTGAGTTGCAAATTTTTAAGTGTCCATGGGCCTAGAAAAGAATTTAAAAAACAAATATTTTTATTTATTTATTTATTTATATTTTGAAAATATACACACTTCCCGCCCAAATTTTCCATTTTCAACGTCTCAATTTCAAAAAATCCCCAAATCACACTCTCTCCAATTCTCTCTCTCGGAGAAAAAGATTTTCGTGAATTTTCGATCCCAAAACCGCAATTTCACTTCAATTTCGTGCGGTTTCGATCTCTGAAACCGAAAATCCACCGGAAATTCCATCAACGGGATCGACTTCGTTTAAATTTCTAGGGTTTTTTGGAGCTTTCGAGCGAGAAATCATGCACATCAAGGAGATTTCACTGGAAGGCTTCAAGTCCTACGCGACGAGGACGGTGGTTCCTGGTTTCGACCCGTACTTTAACGCAATCACTGGCCTGAATGGTTCGGGCAAGTCGAACATTCTCGATTCGATTTGCTTCGTGCTCGGCATCACGAATTTGCAGCAGGTTCGAGCAGCGAACTTGCAGGAGCTGGTGTACAAGCAAGGACAAGCTGGGATTACGAAAGCGACGGTGACCGTTGTGTTTGACAATTCGAATCGGAGCCGGAGTCCGTTGGGGTATGAGGATCATCAGGAGATTTCAGTCACTCGGCAGGTCAGTTCAGTGTGACATGTTCAGTTATTTTGTACCAAAATTTGAGGAAAACTTTACACAATTTGAGGAATTTTTTTAAGGCTTTAACAACATAAAATAGTTCATGAGCAGTTATTGAACTGCAGTGTTACCAGTGTCTGTCGTGAAACTTGCGTGGGTGGTGTAGGGCTGACAATTTGGGTCATAACCCGTGAC
>JAYMTF010000407.1:0-37070 GCA_036897485.1 Pelargonium nanum | reverse complement strand
CGCGCACCAACTTCGTCTACCCGACCTCTCCGCCGCCGCCGCCGCCGTCAAATCACGACCACCACACCCTCCTCGGTCCCTACACTTTCAACAAACCATCACAACCGTCCATAGCATCCCATCGCTACCTCCACAACAACACAAACACCTTCTTCAATCACATTCCATCTTCCACAAACTGGTCAACGACGACCACCACCACCTCCCCTACGACGTCGTCTGGTTTCACTCAAAAGTCTCCGTCGCTCAACATGCTTCTCCTCCGCGACTTCATCAACACAACACCAAATTCTTCTCTCTCTCAGCCACCGAACCAGATTCTACCGCCGCCGTCAACCGCTTACGCCACCACCGGTTTCTTGAACCTGGCGGCTCCGCCGCCACGTGGAGCTACCACAGACCATCACCATCTCAACCCCATGCCGGAGACGATAAACGAGGGCATGGAGTTTTTTCCGACGGAGCCGTCGGACTCGGGTCTCTTGGAGGAGATCATTCATGGGTTTTTTCCAAAACCTTCCAAGAAAAGCAATGCGAAGTGGACGACCAACTCGTCGCCGTGCAGCGCCGTCGGATCCGCCGGAAGCGTGTTTGCACCGGTGATGTCTCAATCTTTCTTGATGGACGGTGATCTGGAGATGAAGGGTTTGTTGAAGCAAGACCAGAAGCTCGCAGGGTTGTGCTTTGGCTACCCCGGAAGTCTGGAGCAGCTGGAGGGTTTCGGTGCGTCGACGGAGCAAACGGTGGCGTTTGGTGGCAGTAACGAACAGTTTCAAGATGGTTATACGATGAATTTTCAGCAGGACAACTTGTTGTTGGATGATATATTTCAGTACCACCCGGAATTGGTCAGTGCCATCACAGCTAGAATCCAGAATTAATTCTTGATTTCCATGAGCTGGTGATCTAGAGAGCTATGTTAATTTAATTACAGCTTAACTAGTTTTATTTATTTATTTAGGGTTTCAATTTGGCTCATCATGATCATCACTAACTCTCAGTGGAACTATCATCCATCTTGTTAATGTTCTTGTTCTTGTCTGGTGCTGTATTGTGGTTTCATGAGAGCTACTAATTCTAACCTTAGAAAAGCTTGTATACCAAGCTAGGGTTTTCATATATATAATATTTGTAAGGACTTGTTATTGTTATTATCACCAGCTAGTTTATGAATTATATAGTTGTTGGTCAAGTTCATTGCATGCAATGATACATATATATGAACTTGAATTTGCTTTTCTTTTTGTTCATTTGATAAAATATTAAAAGTAGCTAGCTCTATAGCTTATTGCTGTTTGTTTTTTGTGTTTGTGTTTTTGTTATTTTCTTGAGGGTTAATTTAGCTTTTTAGAGTTGACCTTGGGTTTTGCATTGTGCAGCTGATCTGCAAAAAAAAGGTTGTGTTTGTCCAAACTTTATTGGTTTTCTTTATTTTTGGGTAATATTAGTGAAGAAGAAAGGATTGGTTAAGGATGGATATTCCTCTCTCTCTCTTTTATCTTTCTGATCAGATGAATATGGAATATTTATAAATGTCTTGTCTTATTCCAGTTTGTTTCTTGAGTTTTTAGTCCAATTTTCATTGCTAATTCGTGCATTGCTAATAGTAGTAAACACTGTTGTTTTGTAATGTAAAGTAAAGCACAAAAAGAACCCTAAAAAGGACCTTTTGCTCTCAACTTTTTGAGTTTCAGAAAGTGATCATATTGGGACAGTTCAGTCCGTGGAAAATTCTTGGTTACAAGACGAAACCGTATCCTTATTCTGCACCTGCAGTTCTTGTGCCTTCTTATCACTTTCTTTGCAATATATTTTTTTTGTCACTTGTGTCCAAGTTCCCACCTCAATCACCTTTATCAGTTCTCATTTGTGTCTTTAGTGTAATGATCCAAAACCTAACATTAAATCTATGCCCATACTACTGGACATACAAAAGTAAATTAGTTTCATTTTACTGGGTATGAATGTATAACTAAGAACACAACAAGCATATATATATGGTGCAATGCTTTGTATACTTCATGAAAAAAATCTAGTCAAAAAGTTACTAGATGAGACTTACTCAAACCAATAAAGAGATGACATCTTACTGTCTAACATTCGTACTTATTTTCGCGTATGTTCAGATATATTTTTTCTGTGTCTCGATTATTTTGAGTCTCAACATATAACTTTTGGCCAACACTATATTTCATTATCTTATCCGTCTCAAAACGAGCCTTTCATATTTTCTCTTAAAACTTTATATACAAATTTTTCTCATATGTCTTTTTATGATTTTCATGTAACAAATTAAGTAGATTATTGGTTGAAGATGATGATGATGTTTTCTAGTCCGCTTTTTCCGCACCTCGAAACTATTATTATCAGCCGATCTTAAAAGAATACTCTCTTTGCATGGTGCTAGTTCTAAAATTTTAGTCTACGTGGTTAAGAAGAGATCAAACTATTTTGATTGCGAAAGCTAACCTGTACATAATTCAAGAACAACCAAATCTGTAAATATAAAATATTAAGACATTCATTTCAAGATGAACATATAAATAAGTTATGAACGTTCATAAAACTCAACTTGATATTAAGTTTATCTCTAATTTGATATTGATTAATTGATTTCAAAATGCAAACTTATTGCCCTGGTGATAGTAAAATTTTGAATCTGTATATGTAAGCTATTTAATATATAAGATCTATACGTAATAATCTGGAAATGTTTGGCATGCAAATTTAATATATCTCCGAGTTTCAAAATGTGAAGAATTTATAGAGACTGACCATCTCTGCAGAAGCATATAATGTTCCATAAAACCTTGGATATAAATAGTAACACCAGTGCATCAGATATATCATATATCTACATGCACATGTTGGGAAAAATAAATAAATATATGATCTTCTTCAGACAGACACACATATTCAAAAGATTTTTATCCATTTAATATCATTAATATTATACATATATGTACGTAATATATGGTTCATATAGTGTAGAAAATTCAACACGGTTTGGTTTTTAAGAGCCGTTAGGTTCCAACCAAATGTCATCAAGTTCCAAATTAAATTAGAGTCACTTAATTAAGTTTTAAATGAATATTATAAAGTTAAAGCTAGCTATATATATAAATTGTTGGTTAAAGTGCAGGAGAAAAATTTGTCATAAATATGAATAAATAAAAGGGCCTGTTTCTTAAATGCTACTGTACTCCTGTGTAGTAATAACTAATAATAAGGTGTCAATTATTGAATTTTTGTATTATATATAAAATAAAAAAAGTAGAATTGAATTGAATTAAATGAATTTACAGGAGTTTATATATATTTTGTGCTTCATTGCCAACCTGAAAACCCAATATTTGTGGGAGGTTCTGCTCCTGTGGTCTGTCCAGTACTTCATCATAATTATTAGTTTTGAAAAACTAAATACATGAAATGTCACAACTTTTTTTATCTTATACTTATTAGAAATCTTGAGATTTTTTATTCAAGTTTCTTCTAATTAATCAAAAGACAATTTGTTTGAGTCTCCTATAAAATTATGACAGAACAATATGAATTTTTATAATATAGTGTAGCTTACAAATCATTAGAGTAAATATGTGTGGACTTATTTGTTTTGTATTTATTATTATGAAGACTAGTAGAGAAACTTAGCTATACAAATAGGTAGCTCTCAGCTTTTCATCTAATTTATCTCATTCTCAATTCACAGTTTCTTAACTGACAGTTTGATATTTTGAAAATGGAAAATTTAGACTAAGTGAAAAATAATATAGTCTAACATAATGGAAAAGGCTTATAATATATAATGTATGTATGTGAAGTTACCCCAATTATCTTTTTTTTTTAATGTACCCCAATTATCTTTAAACCTTAATGGGCAATAGTAAAAAATAACAAAGTGGGCTATGTATATGGACATTGTTTACCATGGCCCAAAGTTCATAATGAAGCCCAAATTACACAGTTGAGGCCCATTCAAGCAACTCACTAGCTCAAATGACAAAATGGGTTTTGGGGTACCCAAAAAATGATACACACACAATCAAAGATTGTATTGTGTAAATTGATTACCTTGTTAATCTTTGCTAACACTTGTTCAATTCTAACAACATTGTAAAAACCTTTGACATGTTGTAGCATCATGGCAAACAAAACAGCCTAACCTACAAACAAGATTGTGTTGGTTAGTTAGGACACTTTCACTTTCTTCTTTTGTTTCTTTCTCCAATTTGGACCCAATGGCTGCTAGTGTTCATTTTCATTGTCCTCTGCTTCTCAAGTTTTTGCTAGCTGTCTTGAAAGAAGATGAACCTAATTTGCCTTGTTGCCTATAAAGTCTAAAGTATGGTATCTTTTTGGTAGCAAATCTAGTAGTAATAAATTGAACAATATATAGGGAATTATATACAAATCATGGAGGCCCCATTTGGTGCACTGGTGGGTTGGTGGATTCTTTTGTCTCCTCTTGTCTGTCTGCTTGGCTTCTTTTTCTTTTCCCCTGTAAACTGCATAGAATATTGCAAAAATATTGAAAATGAGATCATCACTACAAAAATAACTCCATTCCTGAATTCATATGATGGATCAGATGTTTAGAGGGCATGTTCTGAGGATCCAATGAGCCACACAACATGATGCAGACAAAGGCAGGTGTTGCAGATTTATGGACATTCAGAAACAACATTGTTCCCACATTTAGTCATACATGTTGTACAGCTGACAACTCGGGTTTTAGGTTGATAATATCCGAGGCAGCTCAAAATGGTTTGGATATCGGGTTTATGCGAGTTTCCCCAAACCCAAAATTGAGCGACGGAGAATTTCATAGTTTCAAATGTAAGAGTTTAAAATCCTGTGTGAAGAATTTGTCGAACGTCGCGAATATATTTCAAATAAACAAGTACAATGTCATATGCATCGCATGAAAAAATTCTTTTCCTTCCACAAATGAGATTCAGCAAGAGATTTTCTTCTCTTGTGCTGAAAACCTTGCTTTCTTTATTATAATAGATTTTACATCAAGAATTGCACAATGAGATTCAGATTCTTAAAACACTTTTTTACTCTAAACATTACAAATGCATCTGAAAAAAGAAGCAAGAATATGAGTTATACACTAAAGATTACCATTCTCCAAGGGGAAATGAACAAAATTCACTCAGTTCTTTTCACTGGCACTTCTGTTGATGGACCACAGCTTACTGAACATTCTTTTTGGTTTAGTGGGAAGAGCACAGAAAGCCTTCACCTTGGTACATTTCTCAATCCCATCTGGATGCTGCAAATCACTCTCCTCTATGTCGTTGTCTTCGGCTAGCTTCATCCTCAAGGTTGAGAGATTCGCTTTGGGTGATTTAAGGCCTGAGATGCTCCATTGATCCTCTGCTGCAATGGTAGATTTGGTGCTTAGTGGCTTTGATGGGTTGTTGCCATGGGCTGCTAGAAGTGCCTTGAGGTCGCTAGGCAGCTCGGTGACTTTTCCACCAGCAAGAGCAGCTCGTGCTTGCTCGAAGAACAAAACTTGCACCACTACCCTCAGTGGAAGTAACTCGTTTTGTGCAGCATGCATGCAGGCTTCCATTGAGAGTTTCTTGCAGTCAAGAATTCTGCATAACCGTTTCCTTTCGCTCTTGTTGAGTTCTGGGTGCGCCTAGATAGTTTCAGGCAACAGTAACTGATACTATTAGTTTTTAAGTCTAAATCTTACAATTTGATCATATGAGTTAAAGTCAACATATGATGAAACTGAATCATTGTGTCTACACAAACACTTAATCAAATGTATGTTACCAGTATTAACTACTATGTTTCTCATGATGTAGACTTCAAAAATTGTAGAGTCAACCTAATTGAAACTACTGACACACATTGTGAAAAAACACAAAATGCTTAAGTCAAGAGAGTTGGTTATCTACTGGTAATGTTGACCCCATCCTAAAATGTGATGGTGAAATATATAATTATAAGAATAGTTTTCGTCAAAAGTGATGCTAATCAAGGTTAATTATGAAAGCAGCTAATCCATTACTAACCTTGAGATAAATGTCAATGGCTCTGTAGAGATCATCATGATCTGGCCTGGCAAAATCTGGTATAGTCTCAGCAATTGTAATGAACTTTGACAAGGACAAATTCGAATCCCGGGCAATTTCTTGGAGGTACCCATCTACAAGCTTTGCTACCTTCAGTTTGGAGCTATGTGATGCTGAGGAAGATCTCCTACTTTCCTGAAACTCGAAATCTACATTCTCTGCAGACCGAGACCTTCTTCTCCTCTCAAACCCCGCCTTGGATCTTGGAGGGCTAGTTGGGGGACTCTGACTCTGTAACATAAACTGCTCCAATATGGTTATCACTATGTCCACATCATATAATGTATCGTTTGTGTATGATAGAGACGGTATCAACAGATCATTAACAGTTGCTTCCTCCAACTGAAGTCCCACTCTTCTAGCCAATTCCATCTTCGAAGATGAAGAAGCATTAAGAATATTGGATGCTTTCAAGAGTTTAAGCAGGAAACTGCAAGAAACAGCACCTCTCTCCATTGGAAGTAAGCTCACTATTGATTCTAAGAGCAGTCTATGCTTGGAAGTGATCTCAAAGGCAGAGTCTGAATCTGAGTCACAAGATGCTTGTTTCTTGACATTTCTTTCTCTTGATATTCTCGGAAGCCATCTAGCTGCATAAACCTTCAACGCATCACCAATGAGATTAGAGGGTATTTTTGATGCAGATTTGATGGCTATCATGGTTCTCCAATACAAGTCTATGCTCAATTCTGCCATATCTTCAGCCCACCACCCCTTGCTAGTTGGTTTCTGTCGCTGGCTCTCGCCTCCATTACACGAAGACATGTCGTCTCTGCCTCTTTGGGAGTAACTGTGTGACAAGCTCACCTTTGAGGGGTGAGATAAGACTTTGGAAGCAATGGCCTCAATGCATCTGCTTGTGATTCCAAGGTCTTCTGACCACACAGGATAAGATTTAGTGCTTTGGAGAGCCACAATCGAGTCCTTCCACCCTTGAAGGATACACGAATTCAGGAACACGTCGAGCTTGTAAATAAGGTTCCCTTTCTCGACTTCTTCAGTCATCTGCAAGTACTCAGCGGCACATCTTGCAGCAACGATATTGTAGGCACTTAGAGTGATTGAAATGCCGTAGCAAAACTTTGCACAGAGCTCAAAAGCATCAGCTCCACCTGGAAAATCAGGTAGTTGGACTATTTTGACGGGCGAGGATTCAGGTGATTCAGAACAAAATTGCTGCAGACGCAAACACTTGGACAGCAGAGGAAACTGTATGCCATGAATTTGACATAATATAATATACATAACCAAGAGAAAGAACCTCAGAATCATAATTCAACTAAGCTACGCTTAATATATAAATAATCAAATTCCAAACTAGGAGAGATCAATGATTCCCAAGATTTACCTTGTGAAGCATATATCTACTACCCTTTACTTGAACTATGATATCACTGGAGACCTCGGAAGTGATTGACCTGAAGCAAAAGGAAGCAAGAGAATCCTTATTACTTTCCTTAACCTCATCAAATATTTGGTATCAAAACACAATTGCTAGCTCAAAAACAAGTCCAACACACTTACCTTACGGCTTCGGTAGTGTAGAAAGTGTCTGGCCGAGAACCAAGCTTCATAAACTTCATGACTGAACCTCTATTAGTTTCCTTCTTAAACTATGTGTTTTTACATGAGATGCTCTCCAGAAGAATTGAAGAGCTACTCCTCCAACACAAGAGGAAAAGGAAGGCCTTTTTCTTGTTTCAGCACAACACAAGCTTACTAAAAGTTCCTCCAACAGCAAGCAACATATGTTCTCAAATCAGGAACAGCAGTGTTAAGTCCACCCACTCTGTATCAAGAAAAATTCCCAACTCAACTCAAACTCATATCTACAAGCAAACTTCAATCTTTTCACACATAAACAAAGAGAACAAAAAGGGGGATAGAATTTTGGTGGAGGAGAAGATCCAAGAAGCTAGGAATACCAGAACACAGAAGAAGAAAAAGAAGGCTTGGCTTTTGGTTGTGGGTATGAATGAGAAATGAGAAATGTGGTGGTGGCATATCATATAAATCCTAGATTTTGTGCCATAAATAGTCAAAGAGACAGAAACCCAGAAGATCAAAACCTCCAAAGTCCATGTCTTTTCAATCAAATTCAATGCCCCATTTTGATTTGGACATCCATTAAAACAAAACAAAAATAATCACAATTAGCAACCCCTAATCTCAATCCCAATCCTATAACCCTAAACCCATCAAAATTAAACCACATACACCTCATTTCCACTATTACACCATGCCAATCAAACAAAAATCAGTACAGTGAATAAAAAATATAATTAAAATACACTAAGCTAGAACAATTCAACAAATACCCATAACAGAAGAGAACAGAACAGAGCTCACATAAAACTCCAATGGGAAAAGTGAGAATCTTTATCTGATAGACTGACAAACAGTGATAAAAAAATGTTGGGTTTTAAGTAAACCTGAAATTTAAGGTTGTTTTGTGTTCTCAGAATCATGAGCCGCCAATCATTCATCGGAAAATTCCAGCTGAAAATACTAGAAAATGAAAAAAAAAATGTGATCTTTTTTTGAGACAATTGTAGTATTTGGGATTGCTATGGCGTGTAATTCAAAGGTGAAGGCCACGTGCTTATCCTGCGCCCACTCCTGTCCTTCTCTCTCATCATTGCCATTTTATTTTATTTTATCTTATTTTATTACTGTGTCCTTTGTGCTTATTATTTTAGTCGACCACTAATTTATACGCAATATCGTACCATCGTACTTTTTCTAATAATTATTGTTAATTAGGAAAAATGAATATTATAATGGACATTTTCTTTTTGGAAACAAGGAAAAGAACAGAAAAAAATGAGAGTAAATAGTTGCTAAGACATACATAGATGAACATGTTGCCACTTGCCCGTGTAAGGTAACACACCATTGAACAATAGCTCTAGATGTGATATTTGTAAACCGTCTCGAATGTGAGAATAAATTTCCAACCATAAAGCACAAAAGCTACGTATAATTTTAGAGAGAGATTTTAGAGGAAGAAAGTCTCCACCAAATGTAATAAATGTGTATTGTGGGATTCCTCCTCTTACCTTTACTCTTAAACCGTTCTCGCCACATGTTGTCATGTGGTCGGTTGTTGTGGGATTTTGGGACCCACTCAGGTGCTCGAGTTCTAGCTTCTCAGACGCGTCCTCTGCAATTGTAAGATGTGTTTAAGAGTTTCTTTTTTCTTTTCGCGTATTACAAGGTGAAGTAGAGCCTCTAAGAACACATACTTATTGATTCAGGAATCATTCTAGGGTCCAAATAATTAAATGAAATATCTTGGTGGTGAGTGGCGACCCATTGAGGCAGTGAGTCTTAAATGTGACTAAGTGATGTCTAGATCCCACACATGTCAGACATATTGTTATTCATTGTATTGACTTATAATACTCTAAGCACCACTAATGTAGGAAGAAAAAGAAGATACTTAAGTTTGGATCAGCAAAAATTGGCACATATTAATTACTTCTGCTATTGAAAGATCAAGTATAACATTTATCCATTTGCCAATGTGAATATTTCTTACGAACTTAACACATAATTAATATTTAAAAGAAATTTGGGGAAATTTAACCAAATGCCATTCCTTATAATACCGGACAATATGCACTACTTGAGAACAATTTGAGAAAAATAATTTATCTAAGAAAGTTTGGCAGCCAACAATAATAAAATATATATGGACAATTTTTCATTCATGAGACACATCATGTGAATGTCACTAGAAACATTCAATCACACATTGGGAGTAACATTACATGTAATCATTTAAAACAAAAACTCTTATATCTTGCTATATAATTTCTCTTAATTAGTGAATAATTTATAAACACCAATTCAATTTTTGTGGAAACCGATAACTCTAGCTAGTAGGCACATCCACCCCTCGTATAAACCCTTAAATACTACCAAGAAATGAGGTGTTTATAATTGATATGTATTTTGTTGGACTTTTTGAATTTTGAGGAGCAATTATTATTATTATTATTATTATTATTATTATTATTATTATTATGACAACGTATGATGCAAGGGTAGACACAAATTGTGATGACTAATGAATGAGATGTCCAAAAGTTGAATTAAATTTGGACAGTTGAAGGTATAGGTCAAGCTTCATTAAATTGTTTGACATTGGATTCTCATTTTTATTTAATTTCTTTGAATTCATGTTGTAGTTGATTGATTGTGATCATAATATATATGACCTAAGTTAATAATTACGTGGGCTCCCATAATGCCATATATATAGTTTCGAGTACTGCATGTATATATTAATAGTAAAATTAATTAATTAACCACATTTTTGAATTAATTATATTAAGTTTAGTAATCATCTTGCTAATATATTGTGTCTTAAAATGATGCATGTTAGGTGGGTCGTAGCTGAAGAGCTATCAATTGATTCATGTTAACGTCTTGACATGAATGAATAATGATTTTGTTGTCGTGGTTTTCTAAATAAAGAGACACAATATTATAAGAATATATATTGTTTTGAGATTTATTTAATAGTCCGAATACCATGTTAAGTAATTAAACCATGTTCTTCAATTGATTAATCAACATATAAATAATATCCTTAATCGGCGCCGTCTCTTCAAATAGAAAGCTATAGTTTAATTTCTTTTAATGAACTTATTAGTTGGATTCTCATATATTTACTTGTATTTCATAAAAGGTAATGAACTCAAGTTAATCGTGAACTTTCATGTTTTAACTCAATACGATTCTTAAATTTTTCAAACTCAAAATACTCTCTAAAATTTCATTTTTCCGTTTCAATTTGGTACATGAACTTTTAAATACGGACCAAAAATGCTCATTGCCCGTAAAACTTATATAAAAAATTCAGGGACCAAAATGAATTAATATTTGAAATTTTATGGACTATTTTGAGTCAAATAAAACTTCATAGACCAAATAACGTTGAAACACGAAAATTCATATACCAAATTGAATAAAAGACGATAATTAATGGACCAAATTAGATCTTTTATGTTCTATGAATCAGAAGGTGTACCATTATTTTGAGATGCATGGTGTAATGGCGGCAAAGATAGGGGCAGATATTGATATAAGAGTTGGCGATGGAGGGCAAAGTTGTAAAAGGGATGAAATGGGGGGGTGTTTGGAGGCGGGTACAAGGAAAGTGATTGTGGGAGTGGATTGTCTACGGCGGTCGTTCTCGGTGCCACCTTGGGTGGTGCCCAACCGACAACCGCCTTTCTAAGTGGGACCTCCTTGTCGGAATCCAGTTTGGTTGTATACACTCACACACACTGTATCTATCTATACGCACTTCACATCTATTTCTCTATCTCAATCACAAACACAAACAAATACTATCATATGTGGTACCTATATTAAATCATTGATTCAATGTATTCCCACCTCCGAGAAACAAAATAATACATTATCCGTATCTAAATTAAACTATTCTCGTTCCAAAATAAGTGTTTACTTTTTATTTGGGCACAAGGAAGCGGTAGTCAAGTTTGTTAATTATGCATGAAAATATACGTAGATTCTCTTTGATTTGTTATCACAAGCAGTGAACATCGATTCAAGACAGAACTGGACCAAGCTGACTGAATGCCCGGTAAAAAATGAACTAAAAAACGAATGAATTATGAATGGAGTCTACCTATTTTATAAAATATATTGTGTGTGATAAAAATTTGAAATCGAATTGGGTTGAATTCATTCAATCCACTATGGTGGAATCCATTTATTTACAGTCCATACCCAATCATGCACAACCCTAACCATAAGAGCACAATAGAAAAAATGAATCAAACTCTAAATGACTTATTCTTAGATTTATTAAACTTTTTTCAATGAATATGCAAACTTATTTTGAGTCACAAAAAGTACTATATTTTTTTTATAAACCCAAATTTAGTAGTTTAATTATTCGACACATTTATAAACAGTTAGCTCAGCAATCGCTGGTTGTTGATTCGAAAGAGGTTACTGGATTTGGCGCAGCAGCAGCAGAATAATATTAATTATAATAGATTTGGGGAATATTTTTAGCTTAAATATATGTATAATAGATTTCCTAATATATTCACATGTTCTTTTCATAGAAATAAGACAACGAAAAGGATGCTTTGTGGATTGTGATTCTCTAATAATTAATCGAAATTATTGATAAGGATTTTGTGTATATATTAATTAACATTCAGCTAATCATGCAATATGCATACACATATGACATATCCATCACAAAAATCTCCAATATTCAGAATAATAATAACCTCAAGATTTAAACATTCATTTTGTATAAAATTTACATGAAAATAAATAAACAAGAATATTGCGCAAGATTATGCACGCCATGCATGTGGAATTTGACAAGATCATGAAAGCTTCAAATCTACAAGAAAATTTCAAAGCATATAAATCATCACAATATATCACACACTTCTTTTTTACATTTGAGTTTTTTTCTTTTAGGTTACATGTTCAAACGTACTGATGATACATAAATTATTGGATCTTTAAAATTCTACAGTACATACCAGACGTACAATAAAATTAGAATAAGAAAATCACTTGAAATTCCTCAAAATTTGAAAATGCTTGTACGGGCTTGATCATCCATTTTTATCTATATTCGTACGTTTTTGGCCCAGTTTGGCCTAAATTGGAAAAACCAACTTGACTTACGGTTCATGATTCACATAATTTCATACACGTCCAAATTCAATGTTATTTGAAAGATTTTAAGTTATATTAGGCTTTTTAAATACTTTCCTCTAATCACAAATTCACAATCAAGAGAGCTTTTCTTCATCACGAATACCCGAGTGTTGCTGACACTTTGCTGAAAATTCAGCATCTTTTATTTTCCATTGCTTCTTGTATTGATGCCACTTTTGATGCTTCTTTCACTTCTTGGATGGCTAATCCTACCATGTGTTTGAGTTAGGATTAGTAAACTTTTACTTGTACTTTTATTTATTAGGACCTTCGGGTTGGATTAATAAAAGTTACCGTTTTCTTATAAAAAAAAAAGAGAGCTTTTATTAACAATACTCTTAGAGTTTGAGATACAAAACATAATTAATTATACGCACTTGTAAATTTTTATGAAATTACAGTGCGACACACTGATTATCACTTAATACATTTTTTTTTTGTAGAAAGATCTTGTCGAGTTGAAGTGCATCGCGTTTCTAATTCTACCATATTGAAGACCATGCATTATTATAAAAATAATATGTGAATCTAATTGATCTTCATCTAGGGTCCATATGAATTAAATTTGTGAGACCTAAAACCTGAAATGACACTACACAGAGCATGCACAGATCTGAGTATGAACTATGGGGAGCTGGCTGGGCCATGTATATGGGATTTGGAGCACAGCTTAGCTGACACATACCAATCTTGTATATATATATGTCTCTTTCTCTTATATATCACCATGTCTAATCACTGAACAAAACACTCCTTATTTTTATTACAAGAAAAAACATCATCTTGTATGTATTTATAGCTTCAAAAATTGTATTTTCTTCATATCTTTCTTGTTTGATTGTTTCCAGACTTTGGCCAAACATGCAAAATCACACATCTCTATTAACTAGCAATAATTAATGAAACTCATATTGATTTTAAAAAAAGTAAAAGTAAAAAGAACACAAATTTTGTATGTATTTGGAGGTCCAAGATTGTATTTTCTTCATATACTTCTTTCTTGCTTGTTCGCAAACTTTAGCAATACACAACCAATCACACATCTCTATTAACAATAACAATAATTACTAAAAATAAAGTATTTAATTGTGTTGTATTAGTAAATAAAATTAAGAGACAAAAGATGATAACAGTCAAATTTAAGGAGCTCAAAAATCACAAATGTTGGTAAATGATGAGACATAGATAAATCATAAATCACTTTCCAAGAAAATTTACATTACCTACTCTCGTGCTTTAATTTCTTGATATATATGTTTTTACGTGTAACACATGGACAGGTGCAAATAATTATGATTAGTAGACCGAGACGACACTTAAGGTTTCAACTTTAGCCTATTATTGACTGTAAGAGATTGAAATATAAAAAAACATTAGAAAATAAAAGTTACAGATTCATTAAAGAAAAGAAAAGAACAGAGAAGTAGGGTTCATATCAAGAACTTTAATAAAGATGATACATGTTTTTTCTTTCTAATGTATTAATATGTGATCGGTTAAGATAAATTCAATCGATCTCTTAATGATATATTGATATGGGATCAGGTATACCTGTCATTTTGACTATCTCTTCACTTTGTTTTGCTTTTGGCTCCAAAGTTTTCTCAATGATCATTGCAATTATTTTTCTCAGTTTGTTCAAATTTCAAAGAAAATTATAGTACTATTTTCAATTATTTTTTCTCCTCAAAAGAACAAATTTGAGTGAAAGGAAATTTATGAAATTATTCGAAACCAAAAAAAAGTAAGAAAATATTCCAATGGGGCATGTAATGATGCAACTTTTTGCTGGGAATATAACAATAATACAACAAATTAAAGCAAAGATAGTCACAAGGAAAATTTAAAAGAAATAAAAAGGAAATAAACTAAAAGAGTGGTAATGCATGAATAATTATAGAGGTCCCATTTCCAGATAGTGATCATCATTCATCACCAAAGATGTGTAGGTCAATTCTTATATTTTGAAGAAGAAAAAAAAAGCATGAATATGATAGAATTAGGGTTTATTAATTTGAAGGTTCATGTCAAAGCTATGGATTGGCCACTTGGGTGGTATGAGTATTGTCCTTTGAACTCATTATTCACTTTAGGGCAAAAAATTGCACAATATTGAAACTCTTAGGACCACACCATGTACTAACAATTTTCTCTCTTTCTTTCTATTATTTTCTTTTCCTTTCTAGCACCCATAAAAAGTGAAATGGTGCCAACTAAGAAGATACCATAATAGGGTAGACTCTAGATATTGTGTGGACAATGAATTTTATTGAAAAAGAAGAAGAAAGATTATGATAATATATATACATGATTGGAGAGACAATATATACTTGTTGTTTATGAAAATAGCAAAGTTTTCCAAACCAGAATATATAAAATAATCTTTATACCTAGTGTAATTGTCAAATGTTAGAAGATTCTCATAACATTTTTTAATATAAAGATTTGGACCACACATCTTATTTAAGAGATCAATCAGACTAATCATCATTCGAGTCGGAATGTACCACAAAAGTGGCAAAACACTTCCGACAAAATTTTAACGCAATTGTATTCAAGTTAAACTGTAACAACTCATGTCAAATGATTCACATGATTGGTAGTAGTAAACAAACTTTTTTCACTTGTTTCAGTACTTGCGGGCGCCCAAAATTCAACCCACACGAGACCATCAATATAACACAAATCCACAAGCACATTTTACACATAGCTCGTAACGTTAACCCTTGTGCGCGAAGTTCGAGTTAGACATTTTCATCCCAACTCGAAACTCGAATAATCAGCTCTATCCCCAACAAAACAAGAGTTGATTGATTTATGAGATACCAAACCCTGCAACAAAGGGCAAATGAGCAGTGGTTGTGAATGAAAGTAGGATCTTAAAAATTGGGCTCCATATGGAGTGGTTGTGGAGACACAAGTATCCCACAGAATTTGACACATACTATGGCTATATGTGGTTGCATTGCATGAATGTGCAGAAGATGAGTGGAGATTCAAGACATGCACTCACTACTTGTTCATCTTTATTTGGTTTTTGGTGTATGAGAAGTTAGCTAGAGAGAGCATATGTATAAACAGCCAGTTGGTAAGGAGACAGTGACAAGTACTTATCACCAATGCACACGTGCGCTTGGTCACCAACAGGCCCATGCTGTCTCCTCCTGACGTGGCATCCACCTCGGCATGTCAGCTCCGAAATCTTAGTCGATAGGGATCGATCCTTGGCATGCAATGCCACTTGTTATGGAGTAAAGTGACACTACATGAGCAACCAACCATATCTGAGTTCAGTGGTTTTGGGCTAAAGTTTCGATCCTTCTGGACCAAACTTGTCTCATTCTTAGCACGAATATAGAATCACACTCACACGTATAACTCACATCTATAATACATACCAACATCCATGAGTTATCTTGAACTTGAGATCTCTAGCATGAATCACAAGTTTTATAATGTTCGATCAGCCGATACTTGAAACTCGACTAGCGAAATTTGAGTTGTATAAAAGAGGTCTAACTAATTTTTCGGTCATATTCATCTTGCCAAATTGCAGGTCTAATCGAGAAAACGCACACATTTTACGTGTAAATATCAATCTAACTCGCATCACGAACGAACTCGGGCCTCTTTTTAAGTCGGGTTCAGCATTAACAATTTCAAGCCGAACTCAAAAGATGACTTGGACCCGACTTAATTGGTTCACCTCTAAAAATGTGTGGTTAAGGGCTAATTCTAAAAAGTGTAAAGGATCTGAATTACCCAAAGGAAAGACAACTAGGCTTGTAATGGACTCATTACGTAAAATAATAGGCCTTATTTGGACAAACAATTGTGTGTATTTTTCTTCTCTAGGCCCATTATTGCATAAGGCTTAAAGGCCCAAGCCTTCACAAAGGCTTATATCTATCTTTTTCCAAACCTAAGTAAACTAGCTGCTGTATATCAAGCCCACAATTCATATTCAATTTTTCTAAAATATGAAATAAGAACACTCATATGACAGATAAAGTTATTTTTTTTTTTAAAAAAATTCTGAGTCAGTGAGAGATTTGACATATATCCCTAGTTGTTGCATAATAATAATAAAAAAGGAGTAAAAATGCATGAATGAAGGAGACATACCATGTATTTTGAGAAATTAAGAATGCAAAACCTATACATATAGGTCTATAAATGAAATTAAAATGTGAAGCCAGCAAAAGAATCATCTACAAAGAGAACCCTAGCTAGTGTGCAGGAACCAATAATTGAAAGATGATCAATTAGGTCATAATTGCTGGATAATATGGTTCAAGAGAGAACAGTTGACATTCTTTGCCTAAAAACTAGGACTATGTTTACACAAAATAAAAGTCTTGTCAACTATACACTTCATTTTTATTTTCCCACTTGTTCAGAAGGCTCTAATCACCAAGATCAACGTGAAGAAGCAAGAATTTATTCAAGACAATACAAATATTCCGAGTACATTCATCTATAAGAAGAGCATGAGAACCCACAAGCGGGTGAAAGATAAAATCAACAAGTTTTTGTGAAAAAAACTAATACCCGATTGGCCTTTAAGTGACAAATCATTTGGTTTTGTAGTGAATCATTAAATCAAATTAGAATTTCTTATTAGTTTTACTTGAGTATATTAAGGCGTTTCATGTTCACAAATACATTGAAGTTTTTTTTTTGAACGGTCAAATATATTGAAGTTAATATGAATGATAATCAAATTCAAACGATCTATCTGACATTTTATTCTTAAAGAGATATATATACATTGAAGCCCAAAAAACCATCCTATCCCCAAGCTTTTGTTGTATGTGTTTGTGGCTGAAACAACACCATCTTTTTAGCCTTGGCATGGAAGTGTCTCTCCTTAAAGTGAAAGGTTCAAAGGAACAATAATAATAATAATAATAATAAATTCAGGATACTAGAAGAGCACATGTTGTGTTTCTCAATGTCCAATCAAAGATTCTTAGCTCTGCCCACCATTTCCAGAAGGAACCTTATTCCACTATACATGTGTACCAAACTTACAGGAAACGATGTCGTGTTGGTAATTAAGATTCCCATTCTAATGATCATCTTTTTTTTACATGCATGATTAGGAATAAATCTTTAGAAGTAACATATGGAGAAAGATAACAACCTAATTAACCTAAAAGGAAAGAATAAGAAGCTGCCTGCTTAAAAGGCACAATTAGATGCATCTTTTTTTTTTTTTTTTCTATGAACACAATTAGATGCATCTTATTTATATATCTGCCTCTTTCCTTTTTTGTTGGTTAATACTTAATAGATAGAGTCTTGTTCACTCAACTTGCTCTCATCACACAATTCTAATTCTTTTTAACATATATATTCAACAGGAAACAAATTAATCAAATGTTCTAAATATGTATTGACGTATAATAACATCAACTAAATTACGTACACAACAAAGATATTTATCTTATTTTCTCATAACATTTTACATATAGTTGATCGATCTAACAAAAATCGAACTCGAAATCTTAGCTTTATCGAACAAATTGTTGTATATAAAAAATGTTACAACATAATGATACAACATCTAATAAGGTAATAAATTATAATAAATCACATGAAAAAGAAGAAGATAATCTCACATATGGTGTGCTATGTAGTTAAAATATATTGAAATTGGTGAGAAGTGAGAACCAAATTGCAACGTAACTTTACCATTCCTTTTAAATAAAAAAACTCAAAGTTGTTTTTTTTAAAGATCTTTCTTCTCCATATACTTTAACCATAGTATTATATTATCAATAGTTAGTTAGGCATGAATTGTCTCTATAATAATTTAGTTTGTATTTTGTTTTCTTGTAGTATATGTGTAGAAAATTACAGTGTAAAATATTAACTAATTTTTTTTAATATCTCAAAATAGAAAGTAAAACACACATTTTAAGACGCTGAGTATATAATTTCTATATTAAATTATTAATGTGTTGACTTGGGTCAATGCCTACCCTAGAGAACAAGTGGAGAATTTTGTGCAATGTAGCCTTGGAATTAATTGGCGAGGAACACACCACCTCTACGGTTTTATCCACCTCCAAGACTATCTACATATATAGCTTATTTTTAACTTGAATCTAAT
Source organism: Pelargonium nanum (assembly GCA_036897485.1). Classification (NCBI taxonomy): domain Eukaryota; kingdom Viridiplantae; phylum Streptophyta; class Magnoliopsida; order Geraniales; family Geraniaceae; genus Pelargonium; species Pelargonium nanum. The sequence goes on along the minus strand of JAYMTF010000407.1, from coordinate 18,137 downwards.
ATATATGAGTCATGATTGGGTTTTAGGGGTATGCTGTAATTTTCAAATTTCAAGAATAGCATATACTTTAGAATATTTACATTAAATATGAATCTTGACTTACGTTACTAATTTAATTATTCACGTTGATAATGGCACTAGTGATGGGTGTTTCTTGATTTGTTGTGGACAAATGGCAAGCTAGATATTGGGTCAAAAATGAACGGTTAATTTGTTTTTAAAATATGTGTTAACGTTTACGTAATGTCAAGCATGAGAACTGAGAATTGACAAAGACAATTAGCTATAGGAGGTGACTAAGAAATTTCATATGTATTGTTTATTGACTGTTTCTTCTATTTTGTTTTTTTAAGGTTGGAAACTTTTATTCGGAGTGAATTATTTGGTGTATACAGAAAATAAAAAAGTTTAAGTCTTGTTGAAATTTAGTCAAAACATATTCAACTAGAAATTTGAGCGAGCGTTTTACGTCCACAAATTCATTGAAGCAGGTATAAGTGTCAATTTGTGATGAGTCAAATTTTGATCAACAACCATTAAATTTTAATAAAAAATGACACTATATATTGAATTGAACTAAATAGTAAATATTACCATAAAACCACTAAACCACCTCGTAGGTTCTGAGCCAATTTTGACTCACTCAACTCAGTGCTCAAATATCATATAAGTAGTAGTATATTTCTAGGAGTAGGAACTAGGAAGAGGTTAATATTTAATAAATGAGTCCAAGTGTTTGTTGCAATTACCCTATACATAGTAATTGCCTTATTAATCAATCCAAATTAATTTAAATTTGAAACATTCTAGCCAAATAAATTATCATGATTTCTTTCACAATTATATTTTAAAAAATGGGTTTGAGGGGTCACTTATATTTGAAAAGTTTATAAGCAAAAAGACATATACAATAGCCAATTAACTCCGACCATATGTGACCACTTTTTATGACACAAACAAAAGAATAAACGTTAACAAATGGCAAACGAAGAACACATTAATTATTTAATTAGATAGTGATTTTGATTTTGAGTTTTTTAAGTGCACACCCCCATTGTTTTGATTTGGTGCATGCATATCCCTAGTTAAATACATATACTAATTGTAATAAAAAATGATATAGAAAAGTTAGCTTGTAAAAGTAAAAAAAAAAATTAAAATGGAAGCACATTAGTAAAGAAACATATCAGGGCTCAACAAGGGTACATAGATACATTTATGTTGTTGAGAATATTTAAGAAAACACAATAAAACAATGTATAGTTGAAGGTGGTCACGTCCTTAATTAGTTGTTAAAACATTCTTGACATTCAAGACATTTAACAAGCTTCACTCAATTGGTAAACATGCACCCAATAAATCTCCATCGCGAGGTATGTTCTAATAGTAATCCACTAAACTGTTCTTCACCACTCCACTTAATTAGAAGCGAGCTTGATGACCTTCCTTAAGGACCCTAACAAGGAGACCTCATCGTCTTTTAGTATTTTTCACCTTAACTACATGACGACATCATTGCCATGTCAACATGTTAACATCATTGCAATCATCTTAATTGCTATGCATGACATCATCGTGATCTCATCATGACCTACCAACCGACTTATCACACGATGTCACGTTAACATCTTTACATATTTTGTAAACCCAAGTTAAACGTTCATGATCAAATCACAAAACTCAAATTTAATCTTCTAAACATAAACACATACCGTGGTGAAGCGATCTCGAAATATTTGAATGAATATTTTTTCATTGGGTACAAAAGAAACAAAATAATAAGAAAGGTTAGATACAAAATTAGCAAATGGGATTATGAAGCAATTAGCAAATGATTTGAGCCCATGTGGGTAAGGGTGAGGGGTTATGATACCATACATTTTTTAAAAGAAAATTCAAACCCTAAAAGGACAGGCTCATGGGTAGGACCCATACCCACCCATATAAAATTTTGATCAATTAATTAAAATAATAATAAAACAGCCCCCCATCTCTTGTTTATTATTGCATACCTCCTCTTGACACCATCATGCACTGGTTTTGTTCTGTTCCCTTTTCAGGTTCTCATTTTTCTATTATGTTCATTTTGAACTTATTTCTTTAATTTATACCATTAAAAGTTAAAACAGATCAAAATCTGCAATTCCTCAGTTAAAAACATATAAAGCACTGCATGGTTTTACCAACCCACTGTCAGTATATATAGTTCTTTTATACATGTTACTATAAAATATAAACACATTTCACAACATGATAAAAGTAGAGATTAGTTTACATTGTAGTTTGTTATAATTGGTTATTGGCATTAATATTAAATAGTAACAAATATTGAGTACAAAAGATCTATTTTGATACGCTTAAAAATTTAAATCAAGCTCAATACATAAGTTCGATAGAGAAATATCATTTCACCGTTAAAAAATAACATCGGTATCGTAAATGTATATAATTAATTTGAAGAGAAACATTTTACGTGCCTAAGATTTTAAATAGTAGATCAATCTAATTCTTAGATATTTGGTACGATGATCTAATACAAGTTCAATCTATTAAATAATTATTGTTTTAAATATTTTGATTTTAAGAATATAATTTTTTTTGAAAGCATATAATTTTGTTTTATTGAAAAACAGATTTGTGATAAAAAAAAGAGTTTCTTTATACATAGAATATTAAATAATCTAAAAAATTAAAGATTAGAAAAATAATTAATAAAGATAAGTTATGAAATCTGTTTCCTACCAAAATGAATAAAAATGAAATATCGGAAATTGATTCAAGAAATTAATGTCCAGATCAAGGAAACTATTGGTCAAAACTGCAATATTTGTGAAAATAATGGGGTCAAAATGGAACAAATCAGAAAGTAGAAGGACGAAAATGCAATGAAAGCACAATAGCGAGGGAGTTATAAAATAAATAGCACGTGCATTAGCCGTTAGTAGTGTCCTCACTCCGTCCTAGTCGTCGCCTAGGATTAAACGCGGAGAAGGCTCCGACAGAGCGCCACGTGTCCCATAAAGCTGTTTCAGTTTTCGTTTTGGTCACTAAAAGGAAACTAATTTCATAATTAATAAAAATTCCACAAATAAATAAAAATTAAGCAACGCATACACGACACGTCCCGGAGTCGGTCAAGCAGGCGCGTGGGGACCCAGTTTTCCGCCTCTCCAAAATGACCAAACAGCCCTCCCTCTCCTCGCGTCTCTGAAAAACGATCGTGGGCGTTTTCGTAATTTGGAAACTGAAAAATTGTCGATATAAGAAGGAAAGTAAGGTAGAAGACAATGGAAACGACTCCATTGCAACACAACACAGAGAGGTCACAGCTATTTTTCACATATTTTTATTTTCGTTTAATTTTTTATATTTTTAAAAATTATTAATAAATACTTAAACTTTATTCAAAAATCTGATATTTCCGTTAATCTTGGCTCATCTCTCTCCTTCTTTCTCTCTCTCTATCTCTCCTCTTCGTCTTCTTCTTCTATCTTTCGTCTCTGATTTGATTCGCTAAAGAAGTGTAATCGAATTAGAAGAGACTCAGAGATCGATTTCTGAAAGTTCGGATTTTTTCTATACCCAATTTTGCCCCCGATTTCTGGGCTGATTTGCTGCGTAGTCTTTGCGGCGCACTGATCTGTGCTCAGAGTAGAAGCTGATTGTTGAATAGAAGAGAGTTGGGGATTTTGTGGGTTGGTTTGGATTTGGATTCGATTTGTGTATCTGAGAGAGAATGTGGTGGATGATGGGTGAAGGAGGAGGCCATTACTGCTCTAAAAAGACTGATGATTTATGTGGTGATGTTTGTGGCCAGGTACTATCTTATTCTCTAAGTTTTTGTTCAAATCCTTTTGTTTGTTTTGAATTTGCTTGAAGACCCATTTGATCTGTTTGATTATGTAGTTGGTATCTACTTGTTATTTTTGGTTCTGGGTGTGTTTGGATTCTGAGAAAATGTGGGAAATTTTGAAGGAAAGCTGAACTCTTGGATCTCAGATTCTTCATGATCTGGGTCTGTTTGGGTTTTTGGTGGAAAGCTTAAAAATTCATCCTTTTTGTTTCTTTTTATGTGCTTGTTTTGATTTAAATTCTGGGAATTCAATCGGATTGTTGGTTTGTGTGCTTAATTGTCACATAAGAGTGATGATAATTTTATTTAGTACAATGTTTAGGAATATCATTTGAACTTTCCTGCTGGACCCATGTAGTTAATGTTAGACTCAGATTTTGTATATAGTCACTACTCACCTAACCACCACAACCATATTTTTAATGAATTGAGGGAGATACTGGTTAGCAATTAGCATACAGCATGAGGTGTTTGGATGGTAGTTTGACTTATTTATGTGTCCATTGATACTGTTAATATGCTAACTGGAATGGATGTCTTTTTCCGAGAAAACTTTAATACACGAGAATGAATTGCTTTGGAAGAGAAACCATTTTGGATCACTTCCTTTTCCTTCTCATCATTATTCTCGTTAAGCCAAACAAAGTAGGAGTGTTTGTAAGAACATTCTTTTCTTCTCAGTTCCCACATTCCAATTTGTGATCCTCGTTTGCGTGTGCAAGTATGAATTGTCAATGGCTTTAAATTTCACCGTTGATGAGATGGTGGAGTCCTGAAATGTGCTTGTTCTTTGTTGTGTAGGAATCTAGCCGGGCTCTAAGCATGTCAAGAATTCGCTGCATCATGCGCGGCTTGGATTTGAAGACATACATCTTTTGTTTTGCGTTTGTTCCCACGATAGTCTTTGGTATCTATGTGCACGGGCAGAAGATATCCTATTTCCTGCGGCCACTGTGGGAATCGCCACCTAAACCATTCCATGATATTCCACACTACTATCATGAGAATGTATCGATGGAGAACCTCTGCAAGCTTCATGGTTGGGGAATTCGTGAGTACCCTAGACGGGTATATGATGCAGTGTTGTTCAGTAATGAGCTGGACATCCTTAGCATAAGGTGGCAAGAATTGTATCCGTACATAACACAGTTTGTTCTCCTCGAATCGAATTCAACTTTCACTGGCTTGCCAAAGCCTCTGGTTTTCGCCAGCCATCGGGATGAGTTCAAGTTTGTTGAGCCACGATTAACTTATGGGACTATTGGCGGGACATCTAAAAGAGGAGAAAACCCATTTATTGAGGAGGCATTTCAGCGTGTGGCACTTGATCATCTCCTCAAAATAGCAGGTATTACTGATGATGACTTGCTGATAATGTCCGATGTTGATGAGATACCAAGCAGACATACGATCAATCTGTTGAGGTGGTGTGATGACATACCTCAAGTACTTCATCTTCGGCTCAAGAATTATCTGTATTCCTTCGAGTTTCTTTTGGATAATAACAGCTGGAGAGCTTCAGTCCACAGGTACCAGACAGGAAAGACCAAGTATGCGCATTATCGCCAAACAGATGACATCTTAGCAGATGCAGGATGGCACTGTAGCTTTTGCTTCCGGCGCATCAGTGAGTTCATATTTAAGATGAAAGCATACAGCCATTTCGATAGAGTGAGATTCTCACATTATTTGAACCCGAAGAGGGTGCAGAAGGTTATCTGCAAGGGGGCTGATCTGTTTGATATGCTTCCCGAGGAGTATACATTCCAGCAAATCATCGGGAAAATGGGACCAATTCCTCACTCCTTCTCTGGCGTTCACCTTCCATCCTATCTTTTGGACAATGCAGACAAGTACAAGTTTCTCTTGCCCGGGAATTGCTTAAGAGAAAGTGGCTGATTCTTATCAACAGCTCTGGTGTTCGTTATGTAAAGTTTGATAGGTGCAGCATGTGTGACTCCCCATGAAGGGTTCAACCGAACAATTGATGACTGGCGTGTCACTGTTGACTGTGCCAGATGTCCAACTAGAATAATATCATTCTTTGATCATTGTTTGGGGGATTGGATGAATTCTTGGAAGGTCAATTCCTGTAAATAGCCTTTTCTTTTCAAGTTTGGGTTTCATTTGAGGCGGAGCTTATCTATTGACCAAGCAGGAAGCCGGCTATGATTGTGAATAGCTGAGTTGTTGCGGAATGCTTCTATATTTACTTAGCATCGGTATGGTATGATTATGATTCCCCTAATATACAGTTATAGAGTTTGAGTTTCTCGAACTTGTCCCCCATGCCGGGAAGTTTTGTTTTTGCGATGAACTTATTCATATTTTCTTGTCATTCAACTTGTTTGTTTTGAGAATATCTTATTGATCACAATGTTATTGTTAGAAACTTAGTAGCTAAGATTATGATAATCCTATGAATCTCTTAGGTTACCATCTTACCAAAATTTATGAGTGGTAGTTGGAGAAATAGAAAACCATTACCAAACTGACTGACTTTTGTAATGGGAAATGTGGTGCCATTTCTTGGTGTGTGACTTGTTGGGGTCATAATAGGATAGTTGCCAGAGAAGCAGAGGAAGTTGCTGAGAAGCAAGCAATAATGTGGCATTTTCCATTGTGATGACCAGAAACATGCTCTGCCTTGGTCCATCTCAATCATGTCCTTTTCTATTCTGGTTGACCTTTTTTAGGAATGGGTCTTGCCATTCTGGCACTTTGGCTGGCAATAGGGATATACTAATAATAGTGGTATATTTTTGGAAAAAAATTGGCAGTACAGTATTGATACAGAGTTTGACAATTTGGATCATAGTTCAAAATCAATACCAACAAACACTACATTAAATATGCGGGTTAAATAAAACTATGCGCGTCGTGTTGGAGAATTCAAAATGTATGTTTAATAATCGTGTAATGTTCACATCAAAATGTGTAACAATTTATGAAGTGTTATGTTCGTATCTTAGGAAGTAAGATATTCATGAATTTTTTGAATTGTTTGATCCGATCAACAATAGGATCTTGATGTGCTATGGAGAACCGTGCGTCATGGCGTATTAACCGAGTTCTGATTCTGTTCATTACATTTGTGAGGAGGACGGTGGATTTTATAGCTGGGACGTGAGTTATGCGACTGCGGACCAGATTATGTATTCTTCGGCTCGCCAGGCCTATAACTTGTCGGGTTCTTTATACGCTCAGGATTTGAGTAATGAAGTCCGTCCGTGCGGACACGTTGATTCTATTATCCGAACTGCAAGGGAAGAGACCGTTTCAGCTATCCCTGGGAAGCGAAATGGGAAGCAATGATAGTTAAAAATTGGAGGAGTGATAGTGGAAGTGGTCAAGAAGAGAGCATCTTCTTCGGATGAGATAAGTATTGAAATTGGTGTAACATCGGCCTTCGAGGTTCCTTTGGAAACCGGTTACAGTGGTAGAGAGTTCTTGTCCATGGTTACACCTCTTGTTTAAGGTCGTTGTGAGTAATCATGATAACCGAGTCTCGAATCTGAGAATTCAAGAGAAGCAAACGTCTTAAACCACTAGCCCTGATAATGGTTGTTAATAATAATATTAATTCGACCATGCATGAGCTTTTTTATTCTGTGGGTTTCTTGCATGTATATTTTAGTTCTTGATTTGTTCGGAGAAGACGATAAAACTAATAGAAGAAAAGAAAAGAAGGCATGTGAATCTTATAGTGCTACTTCCATAATCAAGAACTCTTTTTTTTCTTCTCTCTCTATGTATCTCCAAGAAAGAAACCAAGAGAGAAGCTGGGCATGCCATGAATTGCTGTAAATTATTGAGAAGATTATGGTCCAAAATTAAAGATTACATCTTTTTCCTTCAAAAAAAAAAAAAAAAAAAAAAGATTACATCTTTTTGGAGGGTATGAGATGCACTCTTATCATCATCAAATTAAAAAATCATATCTGAACCCTATAAATAAGACTTGCAAATCAAGGACCAATCCAAGCCCACAACACATTACACATAACACATTTGAAGTAAGTAGCAAGTACAGTTGAGGCCAAGAAGATGATTCAGGAGATTGAGTACTACCAAGGCAGCAATGGCTATGGCATGCACTCAAGAAATGAGATCCAGAGCCATGTTTCCATGCAAATGCCCTCTGGTCACTCCATGCAACCCCACCAACCCCAACACCAAATCTTGATAGGCCACCACCACGGCCCTATGCCCATGAAAATCCAACAATACCTACACCAAGGTGGTGGTCACTACAATCCAAGTGGTGGCAAGATGTGTGGTAACAACATGAACCCTCATGGGTCTCACCTGGGTCACAATGGCTACTACAACAATGGTGGCATGGCTCATGGAGGAATGAAAACTGAGTGGGTCACCAAAGGTCTTTGATCATTCTGTTCATGAAATGGACAGTTCATGAACAATTTGCTGCTCTACTTAATTACAAGTGTGTTATGTTGTGTTGTGTGTGAAGACAATAAGCACTTTGTGATGATCCTAAGTGCATGTACTTGCTTATATATGCTAAGTGATGAAGATATAATGTATTTGGTTCCACCATGAATAAATAAATGGCTTTCTCTTTGCTTTAAATATTAGGGTTCATTTCACATGCATGATTAAGCAACTATGTAACACATAATGATAATTCAACATCGCATCCAAGGTCATTAATTAAATTGAAAATAAAGAGAAAAAGTGAAAATCAACAATCTCTCTCATAATTTGTCAATATGAAGCATAACAAGGAGCAAATTGGTCTTAAAAATATGTCACACACTCACAATGTCATGTTTTTTTTATCAGCAAGCGTGGAAACAAGAGATTTGAATTTAAGACTTCGAGGAAACAAGTGAAATCAACCACTTACCCTACTAACTCACAATGGCATGTGCAATGGACTTATATACCACTAAATAATCGTGCGAAGAGACATAACAAACATTTGATTGTCATACCACTAAACGATTGTGAGAAAAAACAAGCACTAGCAGATAATTAGGCCATGACATCCGATGACAGTATGAAACAACCACAATTTAAAGAATGTGCTACACATTAAGTGACGCATGGTAGAATTGAATCAATAACTCATGAAGATTCGCGATCTACACGTGTTTACGAATATCATAAATTTTAGGGGCGCATTGCAACGAAGTGCACAAATGTGTGAGGAAATATGCTATGATCCCAAACGAGTCATATAAAAAAGAAAATGTGATTTAACGACATTCAAGAAGAATATGAAGATCCTGAAAGCACTAATAAGATCATAAAAATTACTCTAGAGTCTAGGCTTTGAGATCAATCTGTTTCACTTAATAAATAGTGCATTAATTTGAAAATCATTGCATGCATGACACGCCCGTGCAAGAGGCCCACGGCCATGCGCAGCTGGTTACTAGTGAAAAAGAGAGATATATTAGGGGTTAAAAACAACTAAAAAAATTATAATGAGAGGCTAAAGCTAAAAACTAATACAGTAGTACACACGAGGTGCTAAACCATTTAAATATGTCAATTTCAACTTATATTTGTTCTTGCTTTGATTGGAAAAGACATAAAATGAAATAAAAATAATTAAAAACATAAAAGAAAGCATGTGAATCTTATAGTGCTACTTCCATGATCAAGAATATGAATCTTATTTTTTTCACTCCATATCTCCCTGAAACAAAGCTGGGAGAAGAAGCTGGGCATGCCATTAATTGATGTCAATTATTGAAAAGATTTTGGTCCAAAATTAAAGCTTACATCTTTTTGGCCAAGAAGAGCAATTGGAGGGGTATAAGATGCACTCTTATCAATTATCATGGCATTAAAAAAATCATATCAAAACCCTATAAATAACACTTGCAAATCAACAAGCAACCCAAGCCCACACAACACATTACACATAACACACTAGCAACTACTCTTCAACCCAAGAAGATGATTCAAGAAATTGAGTACCAGAACAGCAATGGCTATGGCATGCACTCAAGAAATGAGTTCCAGAGCCATGGTTCCATGCAAATGCCCTATGGTCACTCCATGCAACCACACCAACACCAACACCAAACCATGATGATGCACCAGCAGCACCAAAGTGGGTACCCACCCATGCACCAACCTGGGCACAACATGCACAACCACCACCAAGGTGGTGGTCACTACCATCCCAGTGGTGGCAAGATGTTTGGTAACAACATGAACCCATCTGGGTCTCACATGGGTCACAGTGCACCAGGTGGCTACTACAACAATGGTGGCATGCCACATGGAGGAACCAGAGCTGAGTGGATAGCCAAAGCTCTTTGATTTTGTTCAAGACATGTGGTGTTCATGAACAATATGGTGCTCTGCTGCTAATAAATTACTAGTGTGTTGTGTGTGAAGATAATAAGGCATCTGTGATGGTTATGAGTGTACTGCTTTTGATCATGCTAAGAGATGATGAACTGATGTATTTGGTTCCACCTTAAATAAATGGCTTCAATTTCTACTTACTAAAATAAGGGTTCTTATTATAGATTTATATTTTGCATTTCATTTCAAGTTTCATTCCAAATCTTAAGAAACAAGCCTCAATCCCATGTTAAGAATATATGAAAAGAACCATCCAGATCAGGTGACTCTTTATCCATGAAAATGTAGTTTACATTTGTGTAAAGATGTGATTTTGACCCATCAATTTCAGAATTTGTAGAAAGAATAAATGGATGGTACATAAAGGAAGCAAGTGACTTTGGTGAAATCTTTATTTAGGAACAAGAATTTATGCATTTGTAGTGTAGTATATATAGGTCAAGACATCAGTTCAATGTCATTTATAAGCTTATGAAATGATAGAACTTTACGATAAGTTGTTATTCGTTAAATTTAATTTTGAGGTACAAAAATATGAAATATGTATTTGATATGTAAATTGTTACGTCACTTTGTACATAAGATTTCATGGAGTAATATGAGGTGCAAAAACATTAAACTAATATATACATTGACCAATTTTATGTCCCCTTGAAGAATACTTGAGAAAATATTATATATAAAAACTTGTGCTTTCTTATTGAGAATCCAATTACATAAAGTTTAGTTTGAACAGTCTAACAAGTTGTAGCATATAATTACAAATGTGCTTAATTAAAGGTTATTATAGTGATGATCAGAATTTATGCCTTGGATTGTGTCTGCCACAAAACACACTACAAGTCTGTGTAACTTCTTGTCAGAATCATTTGGCCATTTACTCAAACATCTGCACAAATATACATAGTTCTTGGCAGTTTTTTAGAAAATATTGTCTAGCAAAATAATAATTTATATATTTTAAATATAGAACCAATGATCAAAGCATTACCACAAACAGATTTTTTTAGTGGATTTCAGAATCATTGCCACTTGAAATGTAACAAAGACACTGCCTAGAATATGAATCTTATCTTGCTTCTTCTGTCATCAGGAATGTGAATCTTAACTCTTTGTTTCTTGCCAATCTCAGGACAAAACAATAGCTCATGATCATGGCAGTGCCTCTCAAATTCCCTATCAATTTACACAAAATATGACCTCCCATGGCAGTATGTGTGAGGGTATATGATCCACCTTTCCCATCACTTATCAATTACTTCAAGAATCAATCTTTTTGAAGCCTATAAATAGCACTTACAATATTCACCAATTCATCACTTGCAAGAACCAAAGATGATTGAGGATTTGGAGTACCAAAACCAGGGCTATGGATACCAAAACCCTGGTTCTGGTTATGGCTATGGCATGCAAATGCAACAACCATACAACAACAACAACATGATGTACCAATCCTCTGATCACCACCATTCTGGTTACCAAAACATGAACCAAACTGGGTACCCACCTGCAGGGCCAAGCATGTACCAAACTGGCCCTACCAGCTACCCTACAGGTGGTTACTACAATGGCCAGACCATGCCTCAACAAGGTGGTGGTGGCTATGGCTACAACAGTCCTAGCAGCACAGCTGGTGGTGGTGCCAAGATCATGTCAACTGTGAGCAGCATGATCAGTGGTGGCTCTCATGGAAGCAGTGGTGGTGGAATGAAAATGGGCCAAATGGGGCAAATGGTTGAAATGGCAAAAACAGGATATGAGATTTACCAGAAGGTTCAGCATCCAGGAACCACGGCAATTCAGGAGACTAAACACCACAATCAGAAGAGCAGCTGGGGCAGTGAGAGGAGTTCCTCAATGAACTATCATAATGGGGATGCTATGGGATGGGCGCGCAACGGGGGCCGAAGATCAGTGGACTTCTAAAGATCTTTGACAGAAAGTTCTTGCAAGTCTTTCATGTGTAACTGTTAAGTAGTACTTATGCTAATTATGTGAAGTGAAATGTACTAGCTGTTGTTTCACAATGAATAAGAAGGTTTCTGGTTACAAAAATGACATTATTGTAGTCTTTGTGAATAACTGTGATCCTTTTCCTTCTTCAAGATTTGGTGATTAGTCTCTGCACAAACTTTGCTATGATGATGTTAGTTGCTGATACATGTAGGTTTCTTGATCATCTCTAATGAACCTGAAATAAATAGACCAACTAATTACAAGAATCATCATCATTAGTGTTGCTATTGATAACCAGAATTGTATTTTCTAGATCTCTGCCTATCTACAGAAATGGTTATTGATCAACTAATTTATACATACACCAGGCTTCAAGAAAAAGCTGGACAACCTATTAACAGATAGAAATTTTTTTTTTTTTGATCGGCATTAACAGATAGAAAATGAAACAAGTTCCTGTCTTGTTACCTCAAGTTCTTGCTTCTGGTAGCTATAATTTATATATATGTTGCTCAACTACCATTGAAAAACTTCTGGAATTTTTTGGATAAGTGTATCCATTTCTTGGACTCTGCACAATCAAATAACTGATGCACTAGTCAAAACAGTACATGAAAGAATAAAGATGCTCAAGTGATTTGTCAGAAACCATGTTTTTCACATGTTTGTAATCAAGCATAATTTGATTTGAAAAGGTCTGCAAGATGGCAGGGTCAAATTGGTCTCCATGTTAGCTAGCTAGATGGTTCTCATGATCATACCAAAGTTTTGGTAATAAAGCAACAAGCCTAAAAAAGCTTTAAAGATTCTTCACACATTTAAACTTGCCTTCTAAAGATTGATACCATGAGCCTCATCTCCTCTCTCTCCCAAATTTCTTCCAACCACAAAACTGGTGTCTGTAAAGAAAAAGGAATTGGATTCTCAAACTTTATCTTTCAAGAATAATGAGACCATTCCAATATCAGACCATCCAATCTATTATAAAATGGGTTGGGTTCAGAATTTCAAGTAACACATCAAAACACATCAACATAGCAATAGCCTCTGATTTTGCTCTTTGCCCTTTGCCTTCTGCCATCTGCCATCACTAAAATCAACCCGAAAACTACTGAAAATGTCATACCAAAGCCCTAACCACCATGCCAACCACCACCAGCATCACCATGGCTGGTACTACAACAATGACTATCCAGTTTTCATTGTGGAGTCCAAGCCAAGCATTGTCACTCATGCTCCTAGGCACCAAAATGCTTATGTGACATTCAACAATGAGTACGAGGAACGCGTTCAAGAGGCTCCGAGAAGGGTTCGAGTGATTGAATATGAGTACGAACGTCCTCCCCCGAGAGTGAATTTTGACAGATATGAGGTCTGTGAAGAGAAAATTGACCAAGAAGCTGAGGAATTTATCAAGCTAGAGCATATAAAGTTTGGATATTAAGCAACTGAGTGTCACCATGAAGGTTGTATGAGATATATTATACAACATATATTATTGTGTAACTTCAAGAATCTATGTATATCATTCCCAAATAATTCATAAAAGAGCACATTTTATTGTGTTCAACATTAAACCAAATTAATGTACTGCATGTGCGATTTTTTCTTCAAAATTGCAATTATATGAGTTTTCTTTTCTTTGTATTTGACTATAAAACACCATATTTAGCATGTGGGCTGCTATGGAAAAAAAATGTGGTTCACAGTTGATACATTGTTTTATTTCAGTAAATTTTACAGCAGACACTTCTAGATTTGTCAATTCATATCCACTAAAATGGCTTTATAGGGTCCATTACTGATATGGAAACTTAGACCCTCATGATTCCTGGTCTAGTCTAATTTGGATATAACATAGCATAACAAATGTACATGTTTCCTAGTTTGTTGTGGATTCTTCTCCAAGGTTCTAGGTCATGAGTCTGAGGAATCTTCCAATATAATATCAGCCAAAGTCATGCATGCCACAAATATATCTATCAGTGAGTCCCTAATGTGCACATGTCAGAAGCAACAGGAAAGATTCTAACTTTCATATGCAACAAGCTTACAATGCAGGATTGAAGCCAATTCTGCTTCATCAAATTGCAATTACCTACTGAAACTAAAAGAATGTAACACAGAACAGACCAACATGAACTCAATCATTGAGGCAAATTCAGCTGAGTACAATTTGCCTTACAATGATTGAACCTTTTCATGGTTCTGTTCCTTTAACTAAACCAATAATTGGAAACATGAATTAGATGAAACAGTGAAGATGCTCCAATATCTTCAGAGTCTATTCATATATGGTATAGTTTGGTACACAAACAAGACTCATTAAGCAATATGCATAGCTTCATCATCACTATCCCTAGACAAAACCTAAGCTATCAAGAGAAGGAGACCCAAAAAAAAGGTACATCATATCATGACCAAAACAAGAGACACAAGTAGAGCAATCCTCCATAGCTAACCTCTAAGTTCTTTTGAGCTCTTAGTGGATAGATCTACAAAGAGGACATGTAGTGTGCTTATTGTGAAACCACTTCTCTAAACAATTTTTGTGGAAAAAATGCTTGCAAGAAAGCTCACTGACCTCCTCCTCTGCCTCAAACCTACACAAACACACACAACACTCAACAACAACACCACCATTGCTGTTTCTGGGAACACACAAAGATTTGAACTTGGTTATTGAAACCCTCCTCTCTCTTGCTGTAACATTGAGCTCTGGACACCTATATGGGTCTTGCTCTTCAAAATCATCCTCAGAACTAGGCGTTGCACCAATTACTTGCAGAGCAGATCTCAGCATGTTCTTCAATAGAGCCACTGAGAGGACTGTGTTCATGACCAGCACCGGCAGCATCCCCTCCGCCGGACATGGAAAATTCGAAAGACCCATTTCTTGATTTTCTGGTAAACCCTCAAACAAACAAAAAAAGTTCACTTCTTGACACCAAAGTTCACAACTTTTTGTGCGCTGTAAAATTTTGTAGTGTTGTATATGTGAAGACAGAGAGCAAGAAAAATCAAACTTTGCTTCCACGCAACGCCACAAGAACTAACAAGCTCAGGAGTGAAATTGGGACAGCACCAGCTAGAGACAGTGGAGGCTCATGAGCTAGCTGTTCATAAATACAAGTATCAAGCAATGCGGGCTTAACCGTGGTTAGTGGGGTTGGGTTAGTTAACTCTAGACACGTGTGGGGTGGTTTGTTAATTTTTTTTTGTAATAGAAATGGATGTGGTGGCGTTTTCAGATGACAAAAAATGGCAAGTTTGAAGTAGCCACGTGTCCGGGGAGCTTTTGTGGTGGGCCAATGAGGAGGCGCCGCCTGGCGTGGGGGTGGCGATTTTGAGCTGGAAGTGGAAGTTTCTTGATACCTTCGGAGGAGTGTGACGCTGACGCTGACGGACGAAGCAACGGCTCCGATTACGTCGAGCTTCATCGTCAATTATTATTACGTAAATCTCCTAATCTCCCGCGTTTTTAGTGTTTTCTTGGTGTGTTGTCCACATCAACGGTTGGGATTGAAGATATAATTTTGGACCGTTTCATCTTGGTGAGGTTGTGTGTCTATTTAGTTACAATTGATTAATGGAACAAACGGATTCGCCAAAATTAGCTTCCATTCAAAGCAGTCAATTCTTGTGTGTCTACGAGATGTTGTTAATGTGTTATACGATCCAATACGACATAATACACGACAAGTTTGACATAATAATTAAGTAGACCGTTTTGACAAAACATGATTGACACGAACCGACCTAACATATTCAACACAATAAAACCAACACATTTGACACGATACTAACCAACATGTTTAGCAGAGCACAACCGAGCACGTTGACACATTAGTAGCATTATTTTGTAATTATTCACTTTAGTGTGCGCGTCAGGAGAGTTGGATATGCCGCAACATAACTAATTAATCATGTATACGTGTCTGAGATATCCAATGCAAAAACAACACGATTACAAAATGTCTTACATCAAACACACTAATTATGTGTCATGTTAGAACACACATTTCAAGTGGTTGATTAAGTAACAATATGCACATAATGTGCAAGACAACCTCAAATTGGCGATTACACTTTTAAGAATTTTACAAACCTTGTTAAGAAGTATCCGTTTGAAACTAGGGATGATTCACTGATTCAGTCTCATCCACAGGAATCAGCCAACTGAATTAAGTCAAAATGCCTCTTATTTATCTAAAAATTGAAGCCTAATATTAACGATTCGATTAGGTAGATAACAATGCTAAATGGTGCAGTATTGGATTCATTAGGTAACATATTTAGGCTCAAAAAGATGGTGACCAAAGCAATAACTAATTGATACACCTACTATAACAGGTATTATATGCCAAAATCTAATATTCTTAGTATACAACTTCCACCATCTATGTCTACTAATGAGCTGTGGAATTTACTCCGATTGAATGGAAATAAGCTTTCTCCGCATTCGCAACCCGACTTTGAAACATTGTCCACTCCTTTTTACACCTCTCCCTCACCTGAAACGATATAGAAATGTTGGCAGCATCAGAAGCAAGTCATTGAAATGACGACAGGATAGTATCATAAAAAGTAAAGTTGTGTGAAAGAAAAAGACGTTGCGTACCCCTTCCCATGGCGCCTTCCCATTTTGTGATTGTCCCTGCCAGAAACCGAAAAATTAGTAAGTACTTGCCTCAGCAAACTCTTAAAACAAAGTGAGATTGAAAAGTGACAGGCCAGTGATTCTTTTTTACCTGGTTCCCAAGTGAGGGAACAGTCATGTGAACAATCCACTGAGAATCTACAACTCCAATTTTCTCGTGAGCAGGCTGGTTTCAACAGAATTATGTTAACACTTCCACACAAATTAGACACTAAAATCAATGATAGGAGCATACAGATAAACCAAGTAGGAAAACTGGTCACTGACCTCGACACACTTTCTGAGGGCAAAATCAAGACCCCAGCCATGTACCAAGTCATTCTGCAATTACAAAAAGTATGTCAATCAAAATTTATTGTGAAATAATTAAAGGCAATGATAAAACGAACGGATTTGCAATAACCCCTCTGTACCTGAATCATATGCCACACACAGCGCCATGCATCTCGTGAAAACACAGGAGCCATGATCTCAACAAACCTGCATTAATGAAGGGGCTTACTAGTAAGATAACAGAGCTCAGATATCACGCACAACAGGAGAGAAAACACAACTATATAGAAGTGGCAGCAACAAGAAAGACTTGAGAAGCAGTTCATACGCTGCACAGGGAGGCAAAAGTGGTTGTGAGCACCAGCCTGGTTTTTCTTCCGTTTGCCTGATATCAAGTAAAAGGATAAAAGTTACTTCTTAATTTGATATATCAACCTAAATCAAATTGAGGTATGGTAATAGAATGAGATCAAATTCTTACTTGTGAACTTCACGATCTCCCCTTCTCTTTGTCATCTGCCAAGTCAGTCCTTTGTTAGGTTCCAAGCCAGGCTGAGAAATCTCCAGGCCATGCTTCCTCACTAGCTTTATGTATCTACAATTGGATACAAAGTGCTGAATAACGTTGAGTAGACAGAAATTTAACCCACCAAGAAAATATATTGAAATTTTGCTATCCATTCCAATACTCACGCTTCTCCATTAAAATGTTCAACCCCAAGGTCCTCATCCCAGATAAATATGTAGTCATATGGTGCCACTATGTCAGGGTGCAAAAAACGCTTGGCATACCACCTATGAAAATTTTCAGAAAGCTATTAGTAAACACATGATGCAAGGAAACCACCTTTAGGGCAGTCAATCACATTCCACTTCATTTTAACAACAAATATAAATTAGAAGTGGTTGCTGCTTACCATTTAGTTTGCTTAGGAACACTCACATGGATTGCCCGCTTGGACCACTCAAATTCATCCCATTCCGTTGTCCGGCCATCATAATGAAACAGAAGGATGGTGAAGTCCTCTGAAAACTGTACACCAAGCA
>JAYMTF010000406.1:0-37096 GCA_036897485.1 Pelargonium nanum | reverse complement strand
ACTGCACATGAGGTGTAGGTGGGAAAGTGAGGGTAATATTAGAAACACATTAAATTATTTAGTAATCTTTAATTTTTGCAAAAAAATGAAAACAAGACACTCATTTTGGGACGGAGTGAGTAAATCAATAGGAACAACTAACTAAAGAAAAAAAAATCAACTAAGTCAATTCACTTTAACATAACACTAAAATCATAGTAAGTGAACACTGTGAACTATTTTGATGTTCAATTTAATTTATAGATTTTGACTTCATAATATGACACTAACCGGATAGCTGTCGTCACTCATGCCATCCCAGGTGGAGCGCACGTTAGTAAAACCACACCCTCGCTCATCTTAGCATAGTCACACAAAAAAAAAAACCCTAACGAGTAAAGTAACGATCAACACAAAAGAAACCCTAATTCCTTTATATAAATACTAGCCACCACCACCAACAAATCTCATTCGCTTTCTCTTTCTCTTTCTCTCAATCGATCTACAGATCTTTGCTTCTTCTAAATCTCAGTTCTGTTTCTCTCTCAATCGATCTACTGCTATTTTCTTCTTCTGAGTCTCAAATTTTGTTTTTCCGCGATTTATTGTTCAATTTGGTTGTGTACATTGGAGTCGACGGTGACGAGTGTTATCTGAAAGGTCTCGTTCGTCGTAATGGCCTCGTACGGGCCTTGCCGACCATACTGATATATCACCACCCATATTCTGAGTCTTCTCCGATTCTCTAACCTTCTTATTTCGTTTTTGTTTTTTTATTCTTCAAAATTTTGAATATCTATTGGCCGATGATTATATCAATTTTGACAAGCATATGTCTGAAATTTATAATCGTGTTGATAAATCTAATCTTCTCTATGAGGCCGAATAATTTTGTTTTCTAATCATTTTTCTTCATTCTCGTTTTGATATATTTTCGAAAATTTTGATTTATCGATGATGAGGAACATGGTATTCGTGTAAATTGTATGAATATCTTTGATTACGTTTTACCTACTGCCTTCCTTCTGAGGCTCTTTGTTTCAATTTATTTATTTAATTTTTCTGTACATTTTTGCAATAATTGAGAGGGTCAAGTGATGATTTAAACGCATAGTTCAGCTGATAATCTGTGATTAATTGTACAGCAAAGTCTTTCGCTCCTATCTGATGTCCCTCTTTTCATTGTTTTGATAATTATCAGATTTGTCTATATTTGAAAATAGAATTCATTGTTAGAATAGAAATATAATTCTTGTAAAAGAATTATCATTCTGTTTTTGGTTTGAATCAACTTGTATAGTGGCAGATTAATAGAATTTGCTTAATTTATAAGTTGATTACAATAACCAAATTCATTTTACAAGAATTATTTAGGTCTATAAATCTTAATGTGCTATAGTGTTCTGTTTTACTAATATATTTCTAATTATATTAGTATTGTGCACTTATTGTGCATTAGGTTTTGTTTATCTAAGTTTATTTTTCTCTATTACACAATTTTGAGTGCGGGTCTAATTGTATGTAGGTTAGTGTACATTGAAAGCATATAATTTGTTTAATTATGTGCATTTGATGTGCACTAACTTATGTTCATTCAGATAATTTTTACTAACATAATTGTCAATTAATATATTTGTGTGCATTTTTGATCTTTGAAAATATGTTTGAAACCTGCTTTTCACAATGGGATGAAGTGTTGAAGACTAAATGTCAAGCTCTTCAAATCTTAATGCAGAAGATGTACCAACAAAATCAAGAGCAGAAAAGTCTTGATTTTTGACACCATTTTTCATTTAAAAATGGCATGCCATTTTTGATAGTGTGATTTGTATATATTTTATAAAAGGGCTTATATGTTAAAATGCATTTCATTTAATATATTGATTTTTCTAGAGAACGAATTGTCATATGTATCATGCATATCTCTTACTTGCATGTATTATGCATGTGTCTTGTGAAAACACTGATCAAATTTTTGATTCAGTTATGTTTTGTGGCTATTATTCTTCAAAAACGTAAGATACATGTAATATACATGCGATTAAGATACATGCATAAAACATTTGTCATTCTTTTATCATGTTCAAGTCTTGTTTATGTTAAAGAATTATATTTTCATATTATGATTGAGTAATAATAATTTTGATATATTTTTAAAGCTCATTGTTATAATATCAATCATATCATTCTTTTATTTCATTTTTCATTAAATTTTCTTATGTAAATAAAAAAGAATGATATAATTTGTAGTATAAAAATATGGTTTACAAAAAAGTAAAAAGGTGGTGTTAATTTTGCACATGTTGGAAAATTTTGTGATAAATTTCTTTACTAGGCAAACCAGTTTGCATGGCTTTAATTGGAAACATTCATGGCCTTAACGCCTCTCTAAGTGACGTTAAGCTTTTAACGCCACTTGGGGTGACGTTAAGGCCATGAATTATGACATAAGGAGGCAATTTTCTTCGTTTAACGAGGGGAGGGCCATAATTCATGTTTTTGTTTTCAATTGTGCCATTTGCCAAAAAACTCAAATTAGTCACCTAAGCTTATTCTATGTAATAAGTAGTGTGACAATTGTAATAAAACATTTGGCTGCTTTTTTTGTCACAAAACTTTTATTAGACATGTTCATTAAAGAACCCAATTGGAAAATTATTTTTCATGCAATTAGATATGCTCCCGGGATCGCAACTATCCTATCATCGGATGATTTTGGAATTATGTATGGACACTCCTTGAACATTTCATTGTCAGAAACATTGTAATTTTTAGCTCCAAGGACAGCATCTGGAATTCCATCTTGCGGATAGACTATTGGAATGTGGGTGATGGATGTCATGAGCTTCGATCTCGTGATCATGTTGCGAGCTCTGTAATCACTCTCTGAATCAAGAATTAATGTTGGTTTACGTCAAGTGGCCAACGAATTAGTTAGATCTTTGTTCTATTTGTGGGCTTGTCTTTCTTGATAGTTTTATTTGAGCTAATAAAATATTAGCTTTTGTGTTAAAATATACTCTATATAATTTCAGTTTCAAGTTTGATATCTAAACTAATTTAATTAACAAATCCAACCATAAATTATTACTCAAATTCATATTTCAACCCTAGCATAATCTATTTGACAGATTTAACTCTAAATCGATTTGAATACATATCAATTTTTGGGTACTGTTGTTGTTAGCTTCAAAAGTTTGAGATTGAATCATATCGTTTTTTTTTAGCCTTCTCTTTTGACGTAAAGCATGAAGTACAAAAAACGAGCAAACAAACAAAATCCTACATTTCAAGTTCAAACCCTAAAGTAATTCAATGTTTAGAATTTACCATGATTAATCTAAAAACTTGAATTAACTATAAATTAACCTAAATTTCAACTTGAGAGCCAACATAATTCAAAAAAATTATAACTAAATTTGCTACTAATACCTTAGTCAATTTCTTTTATTTGGATTGACTTGGCAGTGTTATTGTGGTGGACCATTTTCTCTAGAACATATAGACCACAAAAATGATAATTCCATGAGTACCATTCAAAATATAAGTTAATTCAGATTCAATATTACCCATTTTTTTAAATACTTCATATCCATTATGATCAACTACTTGTAATATTTTCAGTAGTGTTACCAAATAATACCTCATTAGTTTATTTTTATAAAAGTTCAATTCAAAATGGTCCACCACAATAACACTAATAAGAGTTATTAAATTAAGTTAAACATATAATTGATAATTTGTTAACAGCAGTACCAAGCACGTGGATCAATTGGTAAAGAGCTGTTCCAGCTTAACCTTTAGGTCTTGAGTTCGAGTCTGCCGCCCTTGTGGCTTAAACATGTCAACCGCGAGCTTCAACACATTTGTATACCGATATAATAGTAAATATTCAACATTAAATATTAACTAAAGTCTCGGCACACATAGAGTAATATTTTATTTAACTTTCATTCAGTCAAACATAATACAACTTAACCTCATCTCATAATGTCACGGATGTATTCTCTAACTGAAGTTTAAATTTTGTTTAACTATTAGCATTAATAACTTAATAATTCAGAATTAAACGTTTATTAGCAAAACTAATAGAAATAAAATTAGCGATCTCGGTAAAAATGGAAGAGGTAAGAGGAGGCGACAAATGGGCCCGAAGCTGTAGGCTCGTAACCGAACCTGTTACCGAACCTACGCTTCACTCTCACTACTCAACGAACTCTCATAACACTCTGTTTTTTATTCTCCATTTCTTGTTTCCGTTTCTGTCACCACTCAGACAAAATCCCAATTTCCCATTTCACATTTCAATTCCCAATTTCAAATATTCTCTGTAAATTTGCAATGATGCATGAGAAATCTGATTCCGACGACGCGACGAGTCTGGCTCCGTCGTCGCCGCACTCGCCGAAACGCCCCGTCTATTACGTGCAGAGCCCTTCGCACGATGGCTCGAAGTCGAGCTCCATGCACACCACTCTCGCCTTCAACAGCCCCGTCGAGTCCTCCTCCAGCCGCTACTCCCGCGAGTCCTCCTCCACGCGCTTCTCCGGCACCGTCAAGTGGCCCGCCGCCCGCAAGAGAGCCTATTGCGGCGTCATCGACGAGGAGGCCGATTACGATCATCCCTTCGCCGATCATTACGGCTACTCGCTCCGGTGCCGGATTCTGATCGCTCTGTTTGTTGTCTCCCTGCTTTTCACTGCCTTTTGTTTGGCTATTTGGGGCGCTTCTAAGCCTTTCAAGGCCAAGATTAGCGTCCAGGTATATATTTTAGTTCGGAGAAAGGTAGTTTCTGAATTATCCAAAACGTGCCGATTTAGTAACTATCAATCGAGTCAATTTAGTACAAATATTTTTAGGAACCTTGTCAATTTCATGAACGAAATCCGTTAATTCCTTCTTACATAGTTCAGAGACTAATGGAACCTTTTTCCGTTTTGTAACTGGGTCTTTAATTTTTGGATCGGATCCAAGATTGAGACATTGAAAGTTTGGACCTTTTTTTGTTTTGCAGAGCCTGAGCATACATAATTTCTATTTGGGGCAAGGAACAGACCTGACCGGAGTCCCGACCAAGTTGGCTACGACGAATTGCTCGGTGAAGATGATTGTGCACACCCCTGCTACATTTTTTGGCATCCATGTCAGTTCCATGCACATAAACCTCATGTATTCACAGATCATACTCGCGACCGGCGAGGTACAAACTAGACACTTGTTATAACATTGATCATGATACTAAACAGAGCAATCACCTGATGTTGGTTTCTTGTGCATTGCAGTTGGAGAGGTACTATCAACCAAGAAAGAGCTACAGGACTGTAACTGTGAACCTGGAAGGAAACAAGGTACCTTTGTATGGAGCCGGTGGAAGCATACCGGCCTTGGACAGCAGCACGGGCGTCCCGGTGAGGTTGGTGTTCGGACTGTGGTCTCAGGGGAACGTTGTCGGGAAGTTGGTGAAATCCACGCACACACGAAAGATCTCCTGTCCTGTAGTCATTAGTGCACACAACAACAAGCTCATTGCACTAAAAGAAGGTTCATGCACAGTCTGATGAATGAATGTTGAGAACTCATTGCAATTATGATTTATTATTGGATATATCAGTTCAAGAGTCAATCTACAATTACATTATGAACAGCAAAATGGCCTCTAATAAACAATTGAGTTACAAAAAAGAATGGAGCTGTTTTCATATATCCAAATCGATGGGAAGTCAATAAATAGCCTGCATTTCTATTCGGGTACTGGAGTGCTCTCCGGCTTGTCAACGGCGCAGCCAGTCTCATTAACTGTGCTACCTATTCTATTTGGTGGCCAGTATCGGAAAACTGATCTTCCTATTATGTTTTTGGCAGGCAGGGGACCCCTAAGCAGTGAGAAATCATAAAATGTCAGCAGCGAGCAAAACGGATAAACATAGTCTCAAACTTCACGAGAACTTGAGATTATTGACTCGTAAGAATAGAATATATTACCAAACATGCGAGTCATAACTATTATTTCGATTGTCGCCCATCACAAAGACTGAGTTCTCTGGTACACGCTGCATCATAACCAAATTCAGAATTAGGAGTCTATTGTAGAACTGTACACGTAACATGCCCCGTGCCTAATATTCGAGAAAACCTTAATCCCCTACTTTAAGTTAATAAAGGCGAGACATTCTTTTACGCCAACCATTTACACAATTCATTCATCTTATAGTGGAAAATAAAGGTAACTTGGGATGCCAAATGTTACAAGATGATACTTACAATTGGTGTCATGTTGTATGAAGGTGGTTCAAGGATGAAATTCTCAGTTCTTACAACCCCATTAACCACGAGTTTTCCTTGACGAACCTGCAATTAATCACTAGCTGTAGTTGGATTCCAACAATATATAAGAGAATAAAGACTCGTGACTGAAATAAGCAAAGACATTACAAACTCACCTCAACAATATCACCTTCCTTGGCAACAATACGTTTGATAAAGACATCGTCATCAGTATACCCTACTTCCTGAAGAACTGGTGGACTTTTAAAAATCACAATATCATTTGCACAGGGCTTTCTGAAATAGTATGTAACCTGGCAAATTGAATTCAAAGATCTGTCAATACATATGATTCTTCTAAGCTGAATCGCTTAGAAAATACTTAAGGAAAGAGGTAACAGAATGACTGTACATCCATTGCAATGCTCTGAAACAAAACTAAAACCAGAATATGACATCACTTGTCTCATGCTGCCGTCACATTAAACTTTACAAACCAACTAAAAAAGATTGAGAACTCCTAGCTCTTCAATTATAACATGCAGTGTTGGCCTTTTCAACCGAATTTCCTGTTTCGAGCTGGCATTTTTGGGTACTAGCCCGCTTACGATTAGTCTATTACTCCAGGAGGACAATTTCTCCTTTCCAATAACTAGAGAGCTGTTGAAAGGGGACTAGAGGAACTAAATAACTGATAGGAAAACAATACATCTACTCTGTTGGCTTAATAATCTGTTTCTGACATTTAGCATCAGCAAGTTTCGATGGATATCAACTTAAACTTGTTTTTAAATGCTACTTGTAGATGTACATTCTAAAGCAAACTCCACCATTTCACTCAAAACAGACCCCAAACCTCAACCTTTACCAACCATCTACCTTTTGTTCATCAACTTACACATAAAGCAGCTTCGTTGTTTGTTTAATGCATTGCATACCTCACAAAATGCTCTCTTCAACATTCTCTCATTCGGGGAATTCTCGAACTCCATTGTAACATCTAAGCACTGTGTTATGTTGCTTAAGAATTTAAAT
This sequence comes from Pelargonium nanum, assembly GCA_036897485.1. Taxonomy (NCBI): domain Eukaryota; kingdom Viridiplantae; phylum Streptophyta; class Magnoliopsida; order Geraniales; family Geraniaceae; genus Pelargonium; species Pelargonium nanum. The sequence goes on along the minus strand of JAYMTF010000406.1, from coordinate 29,818 downwards.
TATCAGCACCACAAATGGGAGTCCAAATTCACCTTAACATAAAAGCATCATTTTCTAATGATTTTGGTCACCAGAGTTCAATATGAAACGTGTTAAGGCTTCAATCAAAGTGTTTCTTAATAGATTCATAATATTAACAAAGACGCATCCAAACTTCAAATTCCCAACAAAAACTAAACTAAAAACACACCTTTTCTGCAACAATTCTGTCTCCAACATCAAACGTCGGATACATCGACAGCGAAGGAATGAACCTCGGCTCAGCTACGAACGACCGGAACGCAAGCGAAATCGCAATCGCCGCAAAAACTGTCTTCGCGTCATCGGTAGTAATGTTCAGCCATTCCGGCACAAGCCCATCCTTCTTCTCTTCCTTCCCGTCATCTCCGCCTCCGCCATCGCCACCGCCTCCTCCGCCGCCGCCGTCGCCGTCCAACCCTGTTTTGCTCTCTCCGGCCGAGTCCTTGTACCCATTGCAGCACAGTCTCAGCCGGTGGGTTCTAGGACTATGATTGATGCTGAGGTGTAGAAAAGTTTGGGTCTTGGACAGAGATTTGAAGTGGGTTTGAGTGAAATTATTGGATTCTGCGATTTGGTGGTGGCAGAGGATTGTGAAATCAGTGCTTCTGGTGGGTTTAAGGAATTGGGGATTAGGGTTTCTGATGGGTGTCAAAAACTGAGTTGAAGGCAATGGAGCAAATGCATGGAGAGATATGGAAGTCATATCTATTTCTTCCCAAAGCTTCAATGGGAGACTTTTAAGAATCTAATTATGGACATGTTTTCAAGTCACCAGATAATATAGTGGGCCTGAAATGGTGATCCAGTGTGGTCAAGCTCTGATTTTTACAAATCTTACCAATCCAATCAAAGGATAGCTTGGTTCTTGCTGGTGGGTCCCACCAAGTTCACAATTAAATACTTTAGATTTGTGAGAACAAAATTCAAGCTCGAGGCTTAGTCACAATCAAGGCTTCTTGCCCCTCCTTCCATTAGTGTGTTTAATAGAGATCAAACTCGAAAACCCTTTCCACAATCTTAGATTACGTTGCCAACTAAGCCACAACCCATTGATATTGAATAGGTTTTCACATCCACAAAAGATCAATATACAATGCCATTATCCATGAGCATTTTCAGCATCTTTATAAACATAAATGAGTAGTATGGGATTGACTTTGAAACATTTGTACATAATTATTGTAATCAATTACATGAGATCAGCTTCAAAATGCATTAGAAACATATATGAATGTAATTGCTGTTTTAGTGCTAGCTGTGTAACCACATCTTGTTCCTCAGACTGCAAGTAAAGAAAGGATCTCTGAAACCACCTGTGCTTTTCTTATCAGTGTAAAAGCACCATTGTACATGAACTAACAAAGTGCACACCAATCCCAGGCTGTCTGTGCAGCTGCTTTGTGCACATATTGTGCTGCACTTGAAACATACATGTATGAGTAAGGAATTTGGTAGTAGCATTCCACGAGCTTCGAGATGAAAGAGCAGAACTTTTCCCGATCATCCGACTTCTTATGTTAGTAGCAGCTGACCCATTTTGATGCAAAAGATTGGAACGAGGAGCATCGTTACCTTGGTTTCGATAGATCCTCTTTGAGCCATTCATTGGTATCTCGTTGTTCTTGGAAGTTTGTACCGATTCAGGATGATTGTCTGTTTTATATACAATTCTCTTGGCTTCATTTACTAAACCAATGCCATGCCATGCATCTGCAACGAGCTGCATAGTGCTCTTACGAGGAGAGACACCTTTCTCTTTCATAACTTGGAGCAGTTCTTCGGCTTTTGATGGGTGTTTTGCTTCTCCAAATCCCCATATTAGTGTCTCAAAAGTCTTCAAATTGGGGGAGATGCCCATTTCACACATTTTCTGGTAAATGTTCATAGCGCGCGCCATTTTGCCTGCACTGCACCACCCGCTGATGATTGTTGTGAAGATCACAACATTTGGGTACACGCCATATTTTTCCATGGAAGTCAAAAGTGATTCAGCGTTACCAGTCTCTCCTGCGCGCACATAGCCTTTTGCAAGAATGCTGAATGCATGGATATCGGGTTCTATGCCTTCTTTTATCATGTCATCGAATATCTCCTGGCACTTTTCCATTAGCCCCGCTGAACTCCACGCATTCATGATGGTGCTAAAGGTCACAACATCTGGTTTGACACCAAATTTTTCCATCAATGTCAGTGCCTGTCCAATGTGAGCTAATTGTCAGTGTTTTCCCGGGAAGTCCAACGCAAACAATAATTCTAAATTCTGTAAAAGCAGTTCTTTATATCGTGAAAGACCCTCATATTTCCCGGGTTCTTGCCATAAAACTAAAATGCAGTTAAAAATAAACTTGGGAAATGGGTGCATGCATCACTTGCTTGTTGCCTTTTCCTCAGTAACAGAAAAGAACATCAATGTACTTTAAGAGAGAAAATTTAACCAGACAGAGCCTAAAATTATCCCCAAACCGTTAAATTAAGGATGTAGCTCACTCGACTTATAAATAGCCTACGAATCAAAGAAATTAGTGTCACCAGAATCACCTCATCAACTCCATCACTATCAGTAATGTCTAAAAGTCCCTTGATAAGAGTGTTGAACACAACAAGATTTGGATGCACCCCGAGATCCTTCATTCTGTACATAAACCTCGAGGCGTCTTCCATGTTACCTTCTTTACAGTAGCCATTTACAATGATGCCACAAGTACGCTCATTGGGACCCACTTTACTGTTTTTCATCTCTAATATCATACCCTCAGCCTTGAATGTCTCGCCATTCTTAGCATAAGCACTGGCAATTGTATTGTATGTAACAACATCTGGTCGTATGCCGGATGCCACCATCTTATGTATCACATTCAATGCTTCTCTCAAGTTCTTCTTATCGCACCAAGCTTTGACGAGAATGTTAAAGGTCCTGTCGTTTGGTTTCACATTTTGTTCTCGTGACATTAGCTCTAGGAGTTTTAAAGACTCTTCGGGCTTACCCGCATTCCCGTACCCTTTGATAAGGGTATTAAAAGTGCTGGCTGTGGGCTTACACCCACTCTTCTTCATGTTCCAAAAGATTTCCAAGGCGTCCTGAACATGTCCAGATTCAGCGAAAGCATTAATCATGGAGTTGAAGAATATTGAGTCGGGCTTCATACCATTCTCTTCCACCTTAGAGATGAGCGAGGGGATTAATTTGAAGCGCTTCTGGAGGGTCAAAGCAGCGACAAGAATTGTGTATGTTACTAGAGATGGCCTGTGTCCTTCGTCTGTTAAATTGTTGAAAACACTGTGAGCTTCTTGAGGCTTCCTCCTCTCAATCAAAATGCTCATCATTTTTGTTCTTGACCGAACTATTTGGCAACCGCTATTTCCCAAACACACCAGGCAAAGAGACTGAGTCTGTGAATCTATAGAAGTTGAGATAGGTCGTGATAGGTCCTTTCCGTGCAAACCTGGTTCCTATAAGTTAATAAAAAATGATTGTTACAATGTGTAAGAAAATGTACAAAAACTGATCAATTCTTATACATGCATCAAGAAAAGAAAAGTCCAAATACACGAGATGGAACAAGTTTACATAATGATACCTTGATGGTTGATGCTCCATTCCATTGCTTGCTTGTAACTGTCCCCCCTTTTTGCTTACCCATTACAGCCCTACTCTCAGCCAGACTGTCCCGGTTCTAAATTTTTGTCTACCTTCTTCCAAATATCTTAATGAATCACTCTCACGCCTTAGTTGGATAGAAGATTTGTTGGCGTGTCATGCACAGAGATTAGGAAGCTTATCTTTGATACTAACTTCACATTCTTAGAGGTGATAGTCAAGTCTCACAACAACCCTAATACGATACAACCAAACATCAGCAACTTTTCCGAATAAATGCACGTGAGTCACGAGAATGCAAATTTGGGAGCAAGAAGTTGTAAACATCACAGAAGCAAGTCTAGTTATTTAGTTCTTGGCACATAATCAGGCCATAAGAGCATAACACAAAGATCCTATAACATTTTATGAGACTCTAAAAAATCCATCTCATTCAACCAGTTTGTGCATTTAAATGCTTCCAAGGAACAGCAAAACAATTTGATTTCCGTGGTCCTTCAAAGCCACTAGTTGAATTCTTCAATTCGAGGGACAAGACCATATAACTGGGATTTCATTCAGCAAAGCAGAAACTCCGACAGAATTTTGAAAACATTGAAGATTTGAAAACATTATGACTCAAAATTATCAGTTGGACCTTAACCTCCGACTTTAAAATTATCAGACAGGAACGCCATAAAACACAAATCAACTGAACTCCGACCTTAACCTCTTAAAAGCATAAAATCAAGATACAGCTCAATGACATAATGCACAGTTACTTTTGTGGTAAAGCTAAAACCAACGTCACCAAAACAACCACTTGATAACACAAAATTAACAAGCAAAGCCACAACAATTTAGAACTAAAGTAATGTGAATCAACCAAATATATACTTGCTGTTATAAGCATTAAAACAAGAACTAGAGCTTGAAGTCAACAATTTTTCCTATAATAGAATAAAGGGTCCTAAAGCACCTAATTAGAAACCAATAAAAAAAAAACCAACCAATCAAGAAAAAAATGAAACCCACAAATTTTTTTCAGGTTCAGATATTCAAGCACCAACAGCAAGATTAAAATCCCATCTGGGTCTTGGAATTTAGGACTGGTTCATCAAGATCAATGGCTGAAAAGAAAGGCACACAAGTGTCCTGAGCTCTGAAAAGTGAAAACCCATAACCAGTTTCAGAAAAAGAAGAAGTAAGATTTGAAGAAATTATAGAGTACCTGATGAGCTGGGAAGCTGAAGAATTTGCCAAATTGCATGGTGGGCAGTGGCTGAAGATGGAGTGAGTGAGTGAGTGTGCATTGCATGTTAAGGCATTTTGGAGCTGTGTCTTGTTATCCACATATTATCACAATTCCTCTGACTTTTCCTTCAAAATTATTTCAGTTTTTTTCCTTTTTTCCTGAGGTTGTAAGAGAAACCAGGCAGAAACTAAATTTATCATTTGGGGAATTGCATGGTGCCACGTACACACACAAAAAATCTTGTGGAAAATGAAAATAAAGATTAATATCTATTTTAACAGAAAAAATATCGTAAATGATAAATTTAGATATTCCACTCCCACAAATCACAATGCTTGAGACAAACTGAAACTTGTAAAATGGATTTGTAATTGATAAAAAAATAATAACAATAAATTATTTAACCACAATTCTGTTCACCTCACATTAAAAAAAAAAATTGGTTAAATCGAATATAAATCAGTAAGAACTGTAATTCGATAAACTTTATCATATGTATCTAGTTTGATTTTTTGTTAATGGAAATATGGAATTTAAGAAATTACAAAATAAGAATTAAGTCATTCAAGACTAATCTAAGGTCAAACAAATCATTAAAAATGAAGCACTTGACATATAAGTGGTTGAAACCTAATAGCGTCTCCTAGGGTTTTATTTAGTCAAACAGACTGGTCACACGTGAGTTGGACTTAATGAACACACGACCCACCCATCAAGCATGCGGGTTGAGTTGTGCTAGACTGTGGAGTGAGTAGTTTAAGTTTTGACGTTTTTTAACAGTTCGATTACAATTTAAGTTAGCGGATTGATGAATTATCAGTTTTTTCTGAACACCTCTAACTAAATTTGTTGTATTTGTGCTGAAATGTGCAACACAAAAATAACTTTAAAACATGACATGAAGACAACACGCACACACGAATTACCAACTTCACACAACAACCGGTAACCAACTGCAGTAATAAAACAAGAATACACAAATCACAATACATCTCATATGACAAATACTATATAGTTTGGTATGCAATTAGGGGCTGCAATTCAAAGGAATATGCTATTCAGTCACACCAACACAAGAAAATCACTAACTAATATTCCCTTAATATTACTCCTATAGTCAATCACTCAAAACCATTAATCACTTCAAAACAACAACGGTGCACTTCCCTTGCGCAGATTATAAAAATTTAGGAGTAACGATCTAATCTGTTTGCTCCATCCTTATGGACTCGAGCATTCTCTAAAATTTCAAAGTCTGAACATTTTCATGACAATTACTTTAACACATGGACAAAACGACAAACGACTCTAATGCACCAAAGTCGAAGGCGCGTCTATTCAATTTAAACCATTTTCTCCTATAGTTTATTGAGATATCACAAACCCAAATGAAAGATTTACTAGTTTAATATGATGTCTATCATTTATTAGGTAACACAAAAACATAATTATTGAAATAAAATAAGCTAAGCCGTCTCTTTCTCTCTCAAATTACACACACAAACACAAAATTAGCAGGAGATGTTCTTGAGAGTCGAGGCCTGGCCAATTGGTATTGAATACGACATCGACATGGGTCTTCAATTTCTCTAGCCCTCCAACCTGTCCTCTCTCTTCTCCATCCCGTACCTACCAAAAAAAACCCGTTTTTTCTTCTTCTCTGTTCTGATCGGTGACGATGTTGAAGCTATGGAGCTGGTACCAGAAATGCTTGTCTCTTCATCCCCTCAAGACCCAAGTAATCAGCTCTGGGTTTCTGTGGGGCGTCGGCGATATTGCGGCTCAATGCATCACTCATTCCACAGCCAAACGGCGTCTTCAAATCTCTGTGAGCTTCGGAAACCTAATAGTGTTCTTCATTGATTTTTCATGTGTTCAAGGTATTGGGTCGCTGCAGCGACCATTGCTTGGACCGAAATGACTTGATTTCTGTAATGGGTTTTTTGCAAGTTTGCGTTTTAGCTTAGGTTTGTTGATGAATTTTGGTTCGGATTCGAATACCCTTTCGGTAATTTTGTGCCCTCCCTATATTTTCCTGTGTTATGGGATATGTTGTTTGCTGTTGATTTTAATTACAAAGAAATGAGCAAGCCAGTGAGTTTTTAAGGATATTGCTCTCTAGATTTTGACTAATGTTGTTTGTGAGAGCTTTTGTATTTCTATGCTGACACTGTTCCTTTAGCACTCATTGAACATTAGAAACTGGACTGGGCACTAAAACACCAAGCTCTAGGACTGACCCAAAAATGTGCATTAGGGTAGTAGTTGTAATGACTCTGACTCATTATCATAGTCTATTCCGTCGTCTTCATCACATATGTTCATGTCTGGTAACAAATCTAGCACTTACTTGAATATAATGGAGATAATTAAATTCATTGTGGTCGGATTTTATGTTAGATTTGTTATTATGGAGAAAGAATTAGGAGAAGAAAATTATGGATATTATTTGAAAGGGGAATGTTTACCATGAAGCTTGGTGGTTTTGCTTGCTATTCTAGTTATTTTGGTTTCTTGTATAGGGTGTGGGCTTCTGGATCTAGTGCTGCCACTGGTGTGTTCAGGGATATATTTTGAGGGCATTATTTGTTTGCAACTTGTGATTTCTCATTCATTTCTTGCTAGCTTGTTGTTTTTGCTCATTACTTTTGTAGATTTATATTGGTGCCTGTGAGTTGGAAACACAGTTGGAGTACTTGGTACTTGGTACTTGTTAGATATGGTAATCAATAAAATCTTTAATTTTGCTCTACATTTGTGCATAGTTTGATTGGTAGTCAAGGAACTACTTCTATTATGTGCAGGATAAAATTTCAGTGTCCATAACATAGTCATTCACAGTGAATGATGAATCAAGAAGATTCAGGTAAAACTGGCATTAGTTCGTGCTTATATATGTACATCTCCTTCTAGCTTGTCCATTTGGGCTGACTTATTTATTAAGCTTGGTTCAAAGTGTGGAATGAGATATAGCACATATCTGCCAATACTTTTCTGGTTACAAAATACACTCTAGCAGAACCCGTTTCAAGTATAGATGTTTTTAATTTCTAGCAGTTTTCTTACCCCTTAAGTCCAATCAATAGAGACAGTGTCAGATGATGTGTTTGAAGCTTGTTACCTCTTGGTTTAGTTAGAATGGCACCAGATATTGGAGCATTTAACTGAACTTTCTGGGGAAACGTTATTCATTCTTACTGTCAGAAAGGGGCTTCATGTTAGTGTATAACTGTATATGGCCTATCAATTCTTTGATAGCCAGATGCATGTTTACTGCTTGCCTGAGTTAGTATGGGCTATATGCCTATTGTTTCTGGTACTCTTTCTGATGGAGGCATGCACATGTGCTTGACCTGCAACTACTGTGGTATCTTTAAACAATTATTACAGGATTAGGGTGCATCAAGGAAGTAAATTGGAACCATTTGGTAACTATATATTTGGCTTGATGCCTTCTACATAAGAACTTTGAACTATTTTGTTTGTCCTGTTGCCAGTTTGTTAATCACTGCGAGTTAACCACTGGCAGTTCATGTTGGAAACTTATTTGATATTTGTAACTTTTGTGATTGATCCTGGGGACACACTGATACACTTATGGTTTCATCACTCTCTTCCATGTTTCCATTAGATTTCATGTTCAGTTTAACTCTCATTTTCTATTAGCAAGTATAGTCGATTTATATTTGTATTTTTTCAATCCTTGACTGTTCATGTGTGCTTCTTTGCTTGTCATTTTCTTTGGTTTAGTGCTATAGAAACAATGACTGTTTTCTATGTCCAAGTTGTAAGCTGGAGCCATTGTTAAACCTAACTATAGATCAGGAATTAACTATTTCCTCACAAATAAGACTAATTTATGCTTCATGTAGCAGGATGCGGAAGTGAACTTCAAAATCAACTGGAAACGCGTAGCCATCACAAGTATGTTTGGATTTGGCTTTGTCGGACCAGTTGGCCACTTTTGGTTCGTTTTCTCTAACTTGTTTATTCTTCTTGGATCATGAGCATTACCTTTGTTTAAGAATTAAGAATCTTAATGTTTTTAGTCTCTCTCTGAACATGATATTGGGGCAATAATCATGGTGTTAAGGATTACTCGAACTAGGATAAGAGTTGTTTCTTCGGGATGTAATTGAAGGATAAGGAAACTTGGATTTCATTCTACTATACGTATGGCCCAATCAGTTTCTGTTTTGATTATTGAATAAAAAGAAGGGAGAATTCCATATGTGAACAAACTACAACAATCTTATGATGTGCAGAAAAGAACATTTGAGTTACATGTTAATTGAGAAGATGATTGTATATGGGGCTGTATTTTAATAATTTTATATCATTGATATATATCTACAGGATATTTTCTTTGCAGGGATTAGTGATTGTTCAGGAACACAATGTTAAGCACACTACAAAGTTCGAATCCTTGTTAATATATTAATTTCATGCAGGTACGAAGGCTTGGATCGCTTTATAAGGTTGAAGCTTCATCTGCAGCCAAAGTCAGTGAGATTCGTAGCTACTAAAGTGGCAATGGATAGCATCATCTTTGGCCCCCTTGATCTGCTAGTATTTTTCACTTACATGGGATTTTCTGCTGGCAAAAAGCTTCCCGAGGTCAAAGAAGATTTGAAGAGGGATTTCCTCCCAGCCTTGATTTTGGAGGGTGGTGTATGGCCAGCTGTTCAGGTTGCGAATTTCCGATATGTGCCTGTGCGCTACCAGCTCCTCTATGTTAATATCTTCTGCTTGTTGGACAGTGCTTTCTTGTCATGGGTTGAGCAACAAAAGGATGCTCCTTGGAAGCAGTATTTCACATCTTTTCGTGCTTTGAAGGAACGAGAAGGTGATGACGAATTATGACAACTTCCCAATTCCTACATATCTACCAATCTTCTTTAGCAATCTCTTTGAAAAGGATTGCCGCGGAATATCATGTAACAACGAGAGAATATATACAACAGAAATGTCAAGGATGCAATGAGTGAATGAATTGCTTTCATGTGTTTGACAGTTAGGATGAGTTTTTGCTTCTAGTGCAACAAAGAAGATGGTCAGCTTGGATTTTAAGGCACTTGGATCTCTGTAGTCTTTAGCAGTCTGCATATTTCTTGTAACCTACTTTGACACAGCAATATAGTCTTGATGCTTGAGCTTATGCAGGAGTTTAAATTTCTCTATAGACTTGGTTTTTATTATGCCAGAAAATTCCGATTTTGGTTTTCTTAAATCTTATCCACTTCATCAAGCTTTAGATATAAGAAAGATAAAAGATAGTAACATAGACATGCTGTTCATTTTTTCTGTGGTGAATAGTTTGATTTGCATAACCCAAATGCAGCAGTTTGAAACAAGAGCAATTTAAGTTTCTAAGGATCAATTAGAATGCAGTGCACAAAAATTAAATTACAATTTTAGATCCTTCACATTATTTGATTTCACACTGATACAGTGATTCACCAGAGAGAAAGAGAGGAACTGGAAGTGCAAATGTTCCTTCTTCAGTAACCTATAGAGCCTACAGGTCACTTCATTAGTCCTCCACCCTTCAAGGCTCAGATTACATGCATCCACTATCCTTTACAGACTTCGAACTGCATCTCAAGGGCTTTAGATTCTAATATTTGATTGAACTCTTGCAATATTATCCAGTCACAATTGTTTGCATGCGGTTGAAAGTTGGTTCCAATCCATCCAGCAGAACCATGATATATATAAGCACCATCTTTTAAGTTTACGTGACATTTGATGCTTGAGAAGATGTTTTACCATGATTTTCTTGACGATGATTTGACAGGATTCAAAAGGTCGGGATTCTCTAGCATGTAGTGTACCATTCGCTGAATTGAAGCTTCGTAAACTAAATAAACGTACTGTGACCTCCTCCAAGGGGTACTCTAGGCTTAAATTCAGCATATATCATCAAGCAAGGGCAATGTCTGAAGCAAATGCTCTGCAAGAAAATAGATGCGGGATCATTAGGTCAGGAGGGATACATGATTAGAAACTTGACGTAGATCACATAAGCAAATGAAACAACAAGGATCGCATACAGCTGCTCTAAGACACTCAGTACGTTCATGGGAAAATAGTAAAAATAAAATAGAATCCAGATTAAAAGGAGAGCATACTGGAACACTAAGTAGCAGTCCTTGATGATTAATTAGGACAGGAAGGCTTTTTCTTGCCGCAGCTGGGATTGACTTCAATAATACGAGTGCTTTTTGAGCTGATAGTCTTGCGTAGTCTAGACATAAGCTTTTCTGCTCTGTTGTACTAGTGAAGATAAGCCCTTGCTGTTGTAATTGTCCCGGATTCTGACACTTCGATAGCTTGGCAAGATATAGCCAATCAGATTCCATCATGTGCCGGACCTCAACGACCATATCGCTACCAACTACACAAGACATGCAATGGTACTGCCAACTTTCTTCTCTCAATTCCAAGTCACTATCGGCTTTCTCAGGAGATGCATCACTAACAAGTTCCTTCGTAAAATTCCATGAGACAAAGAATCTGTTCATAAAGTAACATATTTCACCAGGCTGAAGTGGTTCACTAGGAGGCATACTCGCAAATTCATGCTTTGACTCGCAATTAGATGTATCTTCAGTTTTGGACTTGAAACGTCTGGTTTCCTCCTTCTGCACTGAAAGGATATCCATATAGGTTGACTCACTGAGAATGTTGAGTCTTTTGGCTTCAACTAGAACTGCTTCGGATGATACATCCAAAAAAGGCACTTCTGATGCATCTGGAATCAAATGATCTAAATATGATTTCCCATCAACTATGATTTGTTCTAACTCAGTCAGAATTCCATTGTTTTGTTCCTCATAAGAGTACATGCTAAACATTTCAGTCCTTGAAGGCTGAGGACACTTAAGAGAACAGCAAACCAGGGCTTTTGTGCCTTTAGACCCAGGAGAAGGACACAAGTAACAACCAGCTGCTGTGAGAGAAGTCTGCATGATGGTCAACAGAGAGCCGCGAGTTAATAAAATTGAAGAACTAGTAATCAGAGATTGAGAAAACATGCCATTTGCATGTATAACAAGCTGAAGTCAGCCTTTAGAGTTTGGAACCGTCACATTACGATCATACAGTCTGGAAAGCAAATGTACCTTGCATGGGAAAGTACGGATGTAGTCCAACAGCAATTTTGAAGCACCACCTCTAATTTGCCTCTGTCGCTGTGAAATGAACTGACAATTTGAATAACACAAGCATTAATGAAATCACCCGCATAAGTCATCCAAACCAGAATTTGAAGAAAAAAATTTATGATATCAGAGCTCCAGGCCAAGAACTGCAATACCTGCAAAACTAATGCAATGAGCTTTGCCAAGCATATGTCCTCAACAGTAGATGGATTAAGAATCTCCAAATCAATTATCGCATAACCTTGCTGCAGGAAGCAATACCCCGCACCAAACCCAGAAAGAAAGAGAAAGAATCAGTGTGAAAGATGGAAATTGTCTGAAATTACAAAAATATTTCAGAATTTCATATGGCAATAACCTAATAAAAAAAGTTCCATTGGTCAAACTAAAAAAAGAAGAATATGAAGTAACGTAGATATCAGAAACGTGAGAAGTCAAAAGGATGCTTACATCCGTGATGTCAACTGCCCGATTTATCAAATTACAACATATATGGTCGACATAGGACCGTGTCTTTCTGCAGGCAGAAATAACTGCTTGAAGCTCAGACCTGAAGATACCTAATAGACAAGAGACTAGTAATCTCAGACTCATGTTTGTGCTTGCAAAAAGATAAAGCTTAAGAGTTGAACATGGAATTACAACTGATTTAGCAAACCATGCAAAGCACAAATATTCTGAAGTCAAGCTTTTGTGAGAAAAGTTTAATCACAATGAAGATATTGCAACATATGTCCATCAAAACTCACTTGATGAAAAATCCCTTAAAGACATTCTGATCCTATTACGAGCAAATAATGAACTTTGATTTGTTGGGTCTTCCACCCAATCTTGATTACCCCCTCGACATATCTGGAAGGATAAAATGATAGTGTGGATAGTAAGAATCTCAGATTTTGAACTCAAGTCGATGTATAACAACAACAAAGCTTTGTCCCAGCACATTTACCGTATACATATCTTCTTTTGAAAATTCCAGGAGTGGCCGCACTAGAAGAATACCATGGTGCTTTGAAATTTCACAACTGGAATGAGTACTGGTGAAGAACATTTGAGAAGTGAATGGCATACCAGCTAGTCCAAGCACACCACTGTTTCGAGATAATCTGAGGATGAATAACTCAGCCTGCATTGTGTCTCAACAGTCACTATACATCAAGTGTCAGTAACAATTATAAAGCTAAAAAGCAGTTCAGATGAGAACATTACAATATAAGCAAACTATTTTCTGGATTTTGAGTCTACACACATGGAAATTCCATGTTTGATAGCAAAATCTTATTTTCCTGAAAGCAGATTTAGCTCCTTTTAAGAGCCACTAACAAGTACATATAAGATGTATGCACAGAAACCCACTCATAAAATAGAGGTAAGAATGTTAGTTGCCCAAACCTGATCATCAGCGTGATGTGCAATAAGCAACACCCCTATCTGGTTTTGAATGCAAACCTTCTGAAAAATTTCATACCTGAAGGTTAAACCAAATTTGAAAATTTGCGAAGTGGATGGCGATTTCTTGTCAAATAAAAGTATAGCTACAAATAACTATTCAACAAAAAATGAATCACTAGATAACAACCCTACTAATAAAAACTGGAGTAAATTTCTTTGAAAAGGAGAGAAAATCACCTCTTGTCACGAGCTGCTTCTTGCAAATGACCTTGTTTCGGCTTACCATCCAACCACTTACAATGGGCAATCTCGCATCTGATTCCTACACAAAGTTAATGTTAGCCATCTGTTCCAAATAAGATTTACACTTCAATACACTTTTGCATCCAAAAACAGAAAAGAAATGGAATGCAAACACAAATACATACCCATTTCAGAAACCCGACGGTGAACCATGTTGGCCTCATCTTTGCTCTCAGACCGTAATCCATGATCAACAACAATAGCCATTAACCCATCTACAAAATTACCACTCTCTCCAGTGGTACCTAGTCCATTCATTTTCCAAGCGGCCGCTAGAACGCACAGGGCCATACTGTCAGGGCCTCCGGAGACTCCCAAAGCTAAAAGAAAAGCAAACAGCCATCACAAACTGTATAGTTTCTAGATTTTCATGTAACAACTAAGAACAATCTGACTCCTCTGGTCTCCATATATTCTCAAAGCAATCAAATTGAACCATCAATTTATTCCAAACTACACATAAGTTACATAACATAGACCAGTTAACTTAATCTAAGAAATATGGAAAGAACACAAAATTCAAGCTTAACCCACATGGTATTTTACTTAGTTGAGATGAATTTTGAAAATCCCAAATCCTTTGTCTACATTACCTTACTTCCCTATTTCTCGGCCAGTCAAACAGAGTACTAAAGTTGCGATTTTTAAACCATTTACACAATTTACAGGACCCAGAGAGATAAAAAAGGAGAGTGAGTTACCAATACGGTGGTGAGGCTTGAGACCGGCCATGGCCATGCGCCTGGAGAAAATTTCCTTGTATCTGGAGGTGTCTACTGGGTCTTGTTGAGGAGTATAGTTGCAGAAGCAGCGAGTTGGAGGAGGAGGCAAATGGGGATGAAGGTGAAAAAGACGGGATGTGAATGGGGATATGCATTGTGGCGGTGAGATTCTGGTCGCTATGAAGACGGAAGAGGTGGCTCTGCTCTGTGAACAACACAGGATTAGCCCTCGCGCCATGTCTGCTCCTTCTTCGGCTACGCCGGAGACGTTGTTTTGTTTCCGTCACTATTTCTTATTCTATTTTGTGTTAATTAGTTTTGTCCTCTCCGAACTGGAAATTATTTTGAATTTAGCCATTATCTTTAATTTGTGTCGATTTTGCCCTTATGTCTATTTAGTTTTCTTTATTTTGGCCCAGTCAATCGGTTGTTTGATCTCCATGTCACTTTCTTCGTCCATATCAGCTGACACATCATTTGAATTTTGCCACGTCACCGCTCCAGCTTCTCCTTTAAAGAAATAGTGTGTTTCATCGTCATAGTCTTACCCTTCTTCTTCGTTAAACCGACCTTACTTTTGTAATCGACAACTAAAGGTTCAACTGTAATTGGAACAGAAAGTATGGATACGAATAAGGAGTGCATGAGTAGTGAATCTCAATAGAGTGGCTGGCGTTATTCCTTACATGATTGAGATTCACTACACATGCACTCTCTATTCGTATCCATACTTCCAGCTCCAGTTGTAGTCGAAACTCTAGTTGTCGATTACTTAAGCATGGTCGGTTCAACGAAGAAGAAGGGTGAGGCTACGATGACGAAACACATTATTTAAGTGAGGAGAGGTTAGAGTGGTGATGTGGCGAAGCTCGAGGATGATGTGTCAGTTGATGTAGAAGAAGTGAGTGACGTGAAGTTTAGCAACTTAGAATAGTCAGTCCACATAGTCAAAATACCAAAGACAAAAATATTAAGGACCAAAATCACACAAATTGGAGGTTAGATGCTAAATTCAAAATAATTTCAAATTCAGGGGATAAAACATATAACCTTTCTAATTTGGAGATTTTTTTTATATTATAAAAAATATTACGCAATAAATAACCAAATTTAGAAAATGCTTTATTTTTATTAGATTCACAATCATGAACAGAAACAGAGATACATAAAACATAAAGAGTGCACAAAAATGGTGGTCAAAACCAAGACCTCAAAGGAGAGAAGCTAGAAGAAGAAGAAAAAGCCGCAGCTACGAGTATCGACCACAAGACAGTTCTAGATTGTGCATCAACGTCACAATCAGATTCTCAAATAAATAGCCGTACTCAAACCTAAAACCTCTCTATTTCCATCTCCATCTCCCTGTTCGGCAAGATTGTTTCTCAGATGTGGGAATTTTCCCGCCAAACCACGCCACCATGATTCTTCCTCGCAAGCTCTCATCTTCTTCATTCTTCAAACCGTCCTTCTTCCTTCTCCTCCTCGCCCTCAGTTTCCGCTATTTCAATCAAAGAACCCAAACTCAACCTCAGATCGTCAACAACTACATTGTCCGATTCGTCCAATACCGGAAAGCTGAGGAACACCGATTTTACCTCGAATCGAGCGTTGGGTCGGCCGGCTGGCGGTGGATCGAGCGGCGGAACCCGGCGTCCGAGTACCCGACTGACTTTGGGCTGGTGGCGATTGACGAATCGGCGAAAGAGGAGGTTATTGGGGAGATTGAGAAATTGGGTTACGTGAAAGATGTGAATTTGGATGCGAGTTACACGAGGGGACTGTTGAAAAACGAGAAGGGGAGGAAGAAGAAGATTGGGGCGTTTGTCGACGGCAAGAAGCGGCCGGGGAAGATTTTCACGTCCATGTCATTTGGCGACGAGGAAGAGGGTGGGGAGGACCGCAAGGGGGTCAAGAATTCTTCGATTAGCTGGAGACGACATCTCATGATGCAGGCAAGATTTTTTTTTTTTTTTTTCTGGGTTCTGTTTGGTTTATGGGAAAATTTGGGGAAATGGGATGTTTGTTTTATTGTTTTTGGGCTGTTGAATGGTAAAGGTTTTGGTTTTATTTGTGTTTTAAGCAATGATCTATGTAAGAATTGGTAGTTTAATTTGTTTTGCCTTTCATTATTGGGTAGTATCATTAACAGTTTTCCTCCTCATTTTTCATTTGTAGGTTTTAGTAAGTGTGGAGAGACTGTAAATTGAGTATCTTTATGTACAATTCATTTGTTTGTTTGTTTTTTTAAACCACTTAACTTGTGTTTATATGTTTATTGACGGAGGAGTTAAAGATAACTAGTTGTGGACAAAGATTTCAAAAATATTACTGTGCTACTTTGTTTACTCTACTTGCTCTGATATCTACTTGTTTCTTGCAGAGATCTCAAGTTACTTCCTTATTTGGTGCGGATGCTCTTTGGAAGAAAGGTTACACTGGGAAAAAAGTTAAAATGGCCATATTTGATACTGGAATCCGAGCTAGTCACCCACATTTCCGGAATATCAAGGTAATGTTTATACTTGTCAAGATAATGTGTTGGTGTTCTTCTTTGCCTGCTGTTCTTATTTTGTATTATCAGTGGCTTTAATTGTAAATGGTTTATAATATTGACTCAGCCGTGTAACTAATGGAATCTTGTGCAATTTTCAGGAGCGTACTAACTGGACAAATGAGGATACATTAAATGACAACCTTGGACATGGAACTTTTGTGGCGGGAGTTGTTGCTGGCGAAGATGCAGAGTGTCTAGGATTTGCACCAGACACTGAAATTTATGCATTTCGCGTGTTTACAGATGCTCAGGTAACACGTGTTGGATTTTTATTATATACTATAACCACTGCTATCTGAGGGTTCCACTGCCTGCTTTATGGTTGAGAGGTGTCAATATAGTTTTGCTTGTGGTTTTAAAAACTGTGAGAGTCCTCTCCAGTTTCAAACAGATTGAAGGTGTCTTCCTAGCAGTTTGTTAATGTCAGTATTTTTAAGTGACTGGCAAATAATACTATTGAGCAACAATTAAAGGCATTTGTATGTAGACAATTAGATATGTGCCAAGATGTACTTTTACAATCTTATCTGTAACATCTGATATAAACTATTAAAATTGGCAAGATTATGAGAAGTTTGTATTCAGCCTATTGCAGGTATCATACACATCGTGGTTTCTTGATGCCTTCAACTATGCTATTGCAACCAATATGGATGTGTTAAATTTGAGCATTGGTGGACCTGACTATTTGGATCTTCCATTTGTGGAGAAGGTAATGCTTACCTTGGTATAATGTGTTCATCTGATTTTCAATCAAAGAAACAAATGTTATGTTTTTTCCATTCATGGAAACTTTTTTCTGTTGAATTAATTCTTAATATTTGGTTCATCCCAGCCTGCCTGTATGTTGCAGGATAATTTATTTATTGCTGGGAATAAGTTGAGCTGATAATTAACCTTTTTAATGGATGAGTTAGTCATTAACTGACCATACTAGAACTTCATGATTCGGAAATCTAATCTCACTTTTAATGAATTTCCTGAACTATTTCTTGTTCTATATAAATGTAATGTCCATGTATCTTCTAGTTTCCATCATAATTCCAAGACCATCAACAAAAAATCCTACATTGTTTCTGCTTGTTAGAATTCAACATTATTACTTCACTTCACCCTTAACAATTTCATTTGAGGAAGGCATAATCTCTCACCTATATCAAAACTTTTGCTTATCACATAAATTCATTTTTATTAGGTTGCTTACTTTTGTTAGTAAACGATTCATTAATTTTTGTTGAGTGGTGAATATTATAACTAGGGCTTCCTTCACTTAGTAGCATATTGCCTTGTTGTTTACCAGGTCTGGGAAATAACAGCAAATAATATCATCATGGTTTCTGCAATTGGTAATGACGGACCGCTTTATGGTACACTAAACAATCCAGCAGACCAAAGTGATGTTATTGGTGTTGGTGGCATTGACTACAGTGATCACATAGCCTCTTTTTCCTCACGTGGCATGAGTACTTGGGAGCTTCCTCATGGGTAATCTATTTCATTTGTTTCATATGGCTGAAAGTTGTTATTTACTTGTTATTTGTTGTTAATGCATCTGATCCTCTCTCTCTCTCTCTCTCTCTCTCTCTCCATGAGCAAGAAATTTATATATTATTATTTGGCAAGCCTGTTATTTATATTAAGGTTTTTTGCTGCTAGCATGTACACTGAAGAGAGGTTGGTCAACATCTTTCGATTCTTAGGAGTCCCTTGATAATTTACTAACATAAACTTGCTAGATAGAACTAGTTCATGTTCCCTAGGTATAGAGAAATAGATGTTAAACGCTTAGAGAACGTAAAATTTTGCCTTGCCTGAACCAGATATTGTGAGGTTTCCAGGAGGTGGGACCAGTAAGCAAACTTAAGTCGCTGCAATTTGGTTCCTCTTGCATCGAACAAACATGAAATCATATTCACATTGTTTATCATACTCATCTATTGCTGCTATTTAGCCCTTGTACAAAGATAATTTTAGTTTCCTTTTTGACCCCGCAATGAGCACGTGATTTGCAAGGCACATTAATGCAACAGGGCGTTCAAATTTCAACTCCACTAAACTAAATGACAGCCTTAATGCCAATTAGTTTGTTTCTAATCGTTCTTCCAATTATGTAATTACTAATTAAAATTATATTTTGTAAATACTCTGCTGGTACAATTCAATAATGGTTGTCTTTTATTTATTTTACTTGTTTTTAATCACATAAATGACCCTCCCTAGATCTCACATCAATGGGAGCCTTGTGCCGTGGGCCGCCTTAAAGTTCTTTAATCACATGCTGGTGTTAGAGATGAATGAATCCAATCATGGAAGAGGGATTTGAGATTTTGTTTAATGTTCCGACTTATTTTCCTCCAAATTTATGCATTTCAGAGGCGCTGTTCTTAGTTTAGGATTCTCTCCCATTCAGATGAGTTTTATTTCTCATCCAGCCTAACTACCTTTATTCCATCTGGGCGATTCATGCATCAGAAGAAGGTTCATCAGAAATAAATGTTGATTGACCGACCAAAGAGTATCAAGAATGCCTTAAATGCATATCTTCTTCTATAATTGCTGCTACTTCATGTAGCTCTTGAGTTCTGAGATTTTATGATGTTCAATAAATGATATTTCTTCTTTAACCATGGTTTATTATGCAATCCATCTACATATTTTTTTTTTATAAACTGAATGAAATTGATGCTTTCATTATCAGACTTGTGAATTATCTCGGTGCTTTATTTTAGCTAGGTTTCTAAAGTTACTTTTTTATGAATTTGATTTATTTCAAAATACTATCTTTCCTCCATCTGTCCTTTATGTTGTTGATAAAATGTGCAGAATTTCCAATCATGTTTTATTTTTCTCTACAGCTATGGTCGTGTGAAACCAGATGTTGTTGCTTATGGACGGGAAATTATGGGATCCAAAATCAGTACAGGTTGTAAGAGTTTATCGGGTACTAGTGTGGCAAGTCCTGTGGTTGCTGGTGTGGTTTGCCTGCTTGTTAGTATCATCCCTGAGAACGATCGGAAGAACATCTTGAATCCAGCAAGCATGAAACAAGCTTTGGTTGAGGGGGCATCCAAACTTACTGGTCCCAATATGTATGAGCAGGGTGCAGGCAGGGTTGATCTGTAAGTTTTCCAAGTACTGGCCTGGCACATTTTCTTGCAGATTTTTTTTTATTGTTTTTGTTAGTAGGCCTAAGTTTGCACTTCTTTGTCAGGTTAGAATCATATGAAATCTTGAAGAACTACCAACCTCGGGCAAGCATTTTCCCTAGTGTTCTTGATTATACAGATTGTCCTTACTCCTGGCCCTTCTGTCGTCAACCACTTTATGCTGGTGCTATGCCTGTTATCTTCAATTCTACTATTCTGAATGGGATGGGTGTGGTTGGGTATGTTGAAAGTCCTCCAACATGGCATCCTTCAGATGAAGAAGGGAATATTCTGAGCATTCACTTCAAATATTCAGAAGTCATCTGGCCTTGGACGGGTTATTTGGCATTGCACATGCAAATTAAGGAAGAAGGTGCACTATTTTCTGGAGAGATCGAAGGTAATGTTACTGTTAAGGTATACAGCCCTCCTGCTCAAGGAGAGAAGGGCCCTCGAAGAAGCACATGTGTTCTTAAATTGAAAATAAAAGTGATCCCCACCCCAGAAAGATCAAAACGCATACTCTGGGATCAATTTCACAGCATTAAGTACCCTCCTGGTTATATTCCTAGGGACTCCTTGGATGTTCGTAATGATATTCTTGACTGGCACGGAGATCACCTGCATACAAACTTTCATATCATGTTCAACATGTTACGAGATGCTGGGTATTATGTTGAGACTCTTGGTTCTCCTCTAACATGCTTTGATGCTCGGCATTATGGGACACTTCTACTGGTAGATCTTGAAGATGAGTATTTTGAAGAAGAGATTGACAAGCTGAAAGACGATGTGATTAATACTGGACTGGGTGTAGCCGTGTTTGCTGAGTGGTATAACGTGGAGACAATGGTCAAGATGAGATTCTTTGATGATAATACACGAAGTTGGTGGACTCCAGTGACTGGAGGTGCAAATATACCAGCAATGAATGACCTTCTGGCCCCTTTTGGGATTGCTTTTGGAGATAAAATTCTAAATGGTGATTTTTCTATTGATGGGGAGCAGAGTCGATATGCTTCTGGAACAGATATTGTGAGGTTTCCAGGAGGTGGGTATGTGCACAGCTTCCATTTCATGGACAGCTCAGAGAGTGGAGCCACTCAAAATGTGCTGTTGACATCTGGCATGACCAAGGTGAGCAAAGAAGGCTTCTTCTATTCTGTTTCTGGTAGAAAATAAAAAATGCTTTAAGAGTGAAATCAAATTTTCAATTTTTCCTGCTCTCTCCTAGATGAGTTTTTGTTTACCTATAAACCAGTAATTGGCATGATCACTTATGGGAAAGAACTCATCCAACATACATTACTTTTATATTCCCCAAATGGATTGTGCACTATTAATTGTGCTGTCTATCAATAAATGCAGGCTGACTCTCCCATTCTTGGCCTGTTAGATGTTGGTGAAGGTCGCATTGCTGTATATGGAGACTCCAATTGTTTAGACAGCAGCCATATGGTTACTAATTGTTATTGGCTTCTGAAGAAAGTATTAGATTTCACCAGCAGGAAAATTAGGGATCCAGTGCTCTTTTCGGATTCAGTTAAACAAGTTGCGCCATTGTATGAAGATGACAATCAGTTGCCTTCTCGCAGAACTGATGTTAACTTCTCTGCATACTCTGCTGTTTTGGGGAAGGAACTGATCTGCCGGAGTGACTCCAGATTTGAAGTCTGGGGGACCAAGGGTTACAGTTTAGATGTGAGGGGAAGGACCAGAAAATTGCCAGGCTACCCTAATATTGATTTGGGTCGGGGTTTAAATTCCACAGTTGACAATTCTAGTCATAAGCATTCTAAGTTCACTGAGAAAGTTAGAGATGATTCTTTAGGGAACAAGTACTTCGGTCTGCTCTACAGAGATGAGGTGAGAAACAAGAACTTTGAACGAACATATTATTTCCTTCCTATTAGTTTTTATACAAAATGCTGAGATCTCTGCCACGTTCCTTCTTACAGCTTGATGCGCCAGTACTAGTTCCTAGTCATTGGCTCGTACCTGCAGTAGTTGCATTCGCTGGTTAGTGAACATTGCTTCTTAATTTTCAGAACCAGACAAAACTTTACGATGTTATACCATTCGATAAGTGAATTATTTGCTGCTTGTTAGGGCTTTTCCTATTGTGGAGCTTTTGGCGAATTCGACAGAAGCGACGTAGGCGGAGGAAAGGATCGAGCTCTATCCGGCTACCTATACTGTAGTAGAGACTAACCTTTCGATAGCATTCCTCTTGTAATATTTTTACAGTCCAAAAGTTTTTATCTTGTAGCATTGTTTGGCCTGCACAAGAGGGTTCCTTTTTCTTTACTTTTTCCTTTTCCTTTTTGTTATCATAGGCATTGAATTAGTATTGTATTCATAAATATAAATTTTTGTTGTATAAGTATTGGTGAAGATGCCTTTTCTCTTGAATAGGATAAATTTTCTTCAAGAGCAATGAAATCATGGATCTGTATTGAGAGCTTGATGCAATCAATTTTGAATTTTTTGGCATTATGTACCATTTTTGCAAGCAAGAAAATCCTTGTGCAAAGCAATAAGAAATTCATGGTTGATGCCAAATTTTATGGTAAATTCAGAAAGCAAACCAAACATTTCCCCATAAAAACAGTAATGAGATTCTACTCAAACATTTTCTGTTGTTTCATACAACTTTTCTATCAGAATCCTTGCATGACAAAACAGACATAGAGAGAAAAAAAATGACATCAAATTAATGGACAACAAAACAAATTAACAAAGATACAAAGCTTTCAGATTGCAGAGAAGGATCAGAGGAAGAAAAAAAAGTGTTCATCAAATTTTCATTCCCTAAGCACATTGTGAACAATATACATGATAAATCTGACAACCTTCCCAAATTATTACTGTGGTGAATGGATAGAAAACAACACTTTCCTGCTTCCATTTCTCCCATAAAACAAAAGAATCCAAGCAAGAGGTTGTCTAACATTCGCAACCCGAAGATCTTTGCTGCTGTCCTCCCCCGACGTCAATGTTATCAGGAAGGTAACTTCATCAACAAACACGAGTTCTACAAATTAGCATCTCTCGTAACAGCTACTAATTTAAGAAGAGTGTGATCATTTTTAAGGAAAACTTACACTTCTTCCTCGGGTTCATTTTTTAGAGCATTTTTGGCTATACATTGGAAAGCAGCATCGACATTGAAGCCTTCTTTTGCAGATGTTTCAAAATAAGGGATATTCCCCTTGGAGGCACACCATGCTTTTGCCTTCTTCTCAGACACCTGAAAGTCACAATGAGAATTGAGAAGAAAAATATGGAGTCGTATATTGTATTTTCAAGTGAAGTTGAAAGATCGTCTTACCACTCGACTATTACCACCATCAACGTCTATCTTGTTTCCCAGGACAACAAACGGGAAGTTTTCAGGATCAGAAGGACTAGCCTGAAATATATCAGATTCAATCGGGGAAATCATTCAGTCACTTACACGATGAACTTGTGATCTGTTTAAATATTGTTGATGGGTTAATGGTTACCTGAATCAGAAACTCCTCTCGCCAGTTGTTGAGATTATCAAACGATTTCATGACATTTACATCATACACAAGAACGCAACAATCTGCACCACGATAAAATGCCACGCCAAGACTTTGGAATCTTTCCTGCCCAGCCGTATCCCATATCTAACAGCCACACCGTACCACTCTCAAATGAATCATATAATACCAAAACAAATGGAAAATGAATGGAAGGATGTTGGTGCACAAAACCAATTTTACTATACAAATCTATACCAAGACGTATGTTGGCGCTTCCACGAAGGAGGCTACTAAATATGAAGTTCATGAAATTCGGAAACGTCATTCTCTAAAAATGCACAAAACAAATGAAAATTGAACCTACAAGTAAATTTAGTTTGGACATGCATCACAACTCGTTTCAGGAAGTTTGGAGAATTTTAACAGAAATAATGTCATTTTGGGAAGACATTTTGGAGTCTCATTGAAAATGCAAATTCAAGTTTTGACTTTCTCTGTATCTTATCTCAATTTCAAAGCATTTTGCTACAAAGCGTAACATGACATTCAAACATAACATTTAGCCTTTAAAAACCAACCTGCAATGTAAAAAGTCGATCCTCGAACTGGACTTCTTTTGTCAAGAAATCTGCTCCAATTGTTGCTTTGTACTGGTTACTGAACTTGCGATTCACATATCTAAATGTCGAGTCTAAGGCTACCCAACGCATTGAAAATCCAATCGTCACAACACCATCAACACAAACAAAAAAGTGCAAATACCAATTGTTACATAAAAGTCAAAATACACATCTTAGGATACTGATTCATCAGAGATGTCTTGCCAACCCTGCCAAGAACAAAAAAATCATGAACCGAGATTCAGAGTTAAAACCCATATAATTAAAAAAAGGTTCCACCTTGATCAAAGGATTTACAACAAAATTATAATCACAATAAACGAATTGGCTAAAACCATTATGTCTTTAACATTTCTTCAATTTTCTCAATCACCAAAACACAGAATGTGGCCAGAGGATAAATGCCTAACGAGCAAATGCAACATAAAAACGAAGGTTCCCAAAGTTTTTCTCAAGAAAAATCAAATCTTTTTCCCTAAAAATTTCTAAGCAACCAAACACAAAGATAACCCAAAAAGGGAAAATACAACAGATTAAAAATGAAATAGAAACTGACCCACTGTCACCCAGAATGATGACCTTGAGAAGCATGCGTCTGCGAGAAGCCATAATTTGGATTTGAAAGCGAATTGTTGGAAAGAAAGTTGTGATTTTTGAGGCTCTTTTCTGTTTTTGTTTCAGATTTCACAAATATTCGAATATGCAATGGTAGACAAATGGAGATGCTCTGTTTTTGGAACTTTTTTTTATGGTTGTTTTAAGAACTAGAATAACTAGAATTTGTTTGAAAATAAAATTACATATGTAATGGGCCTCCAATTATAAATATAATGTATTTATTTTCTTTTAAAAATATTACTGGTCACCAAGGCTACTGGCGCAATTGGCTACACAGGTTGCGTGAGTGGAAAGAGCGTTTGCGTCTGATAATGATGATTAATCTAGATATGATAAAACAATTTAGTTTGCGGACCCGCTCAGTAACCTCATGGTTTAAGCCGAAAAAATATTATTAGTCTAAGATCGCCAAAATCATATAACACTATTTTTTTTTTCAAGTAATACTATTTGGTGAACCTTTTTTTAAATACAGACCATTTTATGAAATGACACTCAATTTTGTAACAAACAAACAAAATTACTGAATGGTTGATGACGTGATGGAGGTTGATGAACCAACTGTGAAAATGATGATTCAATGACCATTTTTATATATAAAACCTATGACTATGAACACAACATATCATATTGATTTTGAGATTGAATTAGGCTGGCTTCAACTGAGACCAAATTTAAAGGACAACTAGCCATGTGCATGAAATAGCCCAAGTAACATGACTTGGCCATTTCATTTTGTTCTCTTCTCTATCTACCATTCTCCACAAGCCTTTCTGGCAAATACACACATCATCACTTTCCAAGATTCCTGCAATTTTTGTCCATAACTCTTGTGATTTTGAAAAGAGCTCATCAAACTGAACAGCAATTTCAAGAGTAAATATGGTGATATTCAACTTTACTAAGCAACCATACATACATGGAAAAGCAGACAAGTCTGGACAAATTCAAATGACCAAATCAGAATTGATATTTAATAAGCAAAAGAATAAAAGAATGGATCAATAACTGTTACCTGTCGTATACGCATTTGTAAATACAATGTAAAAACTGACAAAGATAAAAGATACCGGAAAAAAAGAAGATTGTGCACGCCTCAAGCCAAACTAGCGCTTCTTGCAATCTATGCAAAATACAATGGACGGTAGAAAATTAAGGGTGGAGGGTACTTTACAGAAGTTGGGGAGGATGAGTTCATACAGAGGAGGTTCCACTGAATCCTTGATTGTTTCTCTTCATCTTTCCCATCTCCATTTCTCTGGTGGTCAGGCGGCTCGGGGCTTCGCTGCTTGAACCGGATGGATATGCACCATATTCACTGGTTTGCTCACTGTACTCACTGCCATACTCATGGCTTGCCAATGCCATTTTCCTGAACTTCTTCATGTCCTCGTTGTATTGGCTAGCATCGTAGTCTGAGCTTCCGTAGGAACTATAGACCGTACTGTGTCCAGGTCTGATTCCTTCGTTAAGATCAGACAGAGAGACATCTCCTTCCAAAGCACGAACTATCTGTTGGATTTCAATAAACAACCAAAATTAGGAGGCCAGAAAAGAAAAAATTACTTCAGTAGTTTCAACAAAAAAAAAAACAAAATATTATCATATCTCTAAACAGAGTGAACCAGATGGACAGTCATCAGATCATACTGTTTAAGGCATTTTTTTCATGAAATTTATCACTCCATTCAAAATTTATCAGGTTAATAGAAATTAAGTTGGAATAACCATTTTTAATAATTCTTTCAAGGTCTTTATTTAAGAGTTCTAATGAGGATGGCCACCAATCAATGTACTTGAACATAAGATAGTGCACAATAAGGCTTAGAACATTCTTTTTCATCTAAATAATACACAATAAAAAAATGATAAATGTACTATAGCAACCATTTCAACCCCCTGGAAAATCTGATTATTAATGTCAATCAATTACCTGGCTCATTCGTGGTCGACGCCTTGCTGAATGACGCACACAAGCAGCAGCACAAGCAACCATGCGAGCCATCTCATTATGGTCATAGTCATTTTGCAACTTTGGATCAACAAGAGTGTCAAAATTCTCTTCCTCAAGAGCTCGTGTCAGCATAGGCCTTGCCTGTTAAACGAAAACACGTTTAGTTATATATAACAAGATATCAAGTCCATAATTTTCTGTGTCATTAACAACCGCCTCCCCGGTCCAATATACTGCAATAACTCACCCAGTCCACTAAACTATCATCCATATAAGATTGAGTTGTGTCAACAGGTCGGCGTCCAGTAATCAATTCCAAGAGCATGATTCCATAGGAGAATACATCAGACTTCTCTGTGAGTTTTCCACTAGAGGCATATTCTGGAGCCAGATACCTGTGGGAAGTAAGCATGGAAACTCATGAAAAACTTGTTCAAATAAAATGTGCTAGCCAATAGCAATATGGCCTAAATCAGTAAATCAAAGCTTGCTGATCCAAACCAGTCCAGACAGTAGTAAATTGAACAAAGAGCAAAGGCTCAACTACAATCATAATGAAAAAATGAATGGTTTGTGAGGAGAGAGGAGAGGAGAGGAAACAAAAACAGCTTTGCACAGATGCAACTGGAATTCACTTGGAACTTCAAGTTTTCAATACAGAACTTACAGACACATCATTTCGGGCAGACAAGAAGACATGAAAATTCAGTTCAAAAGATACTAGAACATGTTCTTGGAAAAGAAGAGAAAAAACTACAATATACAGTTCATTCTCTGGTTCTCATAGCAATCATGGAACTAGGATACAGAGAGGATTATATATGAAAGAGAGTGTTCTTACCCAAAAGTTCCCATCACACGAGTAGAGACATGAGTATTGACATCAGAAGCAATCTTTGCAAGTCCAAAATCTGCAACCTGAGTAAAAGAACATGGCCTGGTTAACTTAAACATCATAATAACAATTAGAATGTGGATTTTGAGTTTTGACAGTCTATTAAGTTCTAAAGAAGAATAAAGGACTGCAAAAGATCTTAAACAGATCCCATAGGTGAAAGAATTTAGGTAACAAGTTTTCCAGAGTGAAACTAAGCATATTATTTCATGTTAATGAACCAAAATTGCATGCATGCCTATTCAAATACAAATCTTAAGAAAATCATAATAGAACTATTACCTTTGCCTCAAACTTGAAATCCAAAAGTATATTAGCTGCCTTTATATCACGATGAATGATCTTAGGATGACCTGCATAAGCAAGTTATTTCAATATAAAAACAGGTATAATGCACCAACATCCACCAGCCACACAAACAAACAGAGTAAGAGAGCTTACAATCTTCATGAAGATAAGCCAATCCTTTTGCAGATCCCAAAGCAATTCTCAGTCTAGTAGACCAATCCATAGTAGGCCGTCCTTTTCCTGCAATATGCATTTCGTATCAAACTAACAGAAGCTTAAACATAACAAACTTCTCGCACATGATGCATCTACGGATAGTAGTTTGTGGTCATTTTTGCCTAAATTGATGGATATGACAATAGATTGAAATAGAATTTAGTACAGCAAACCATAAAGCGCTACAACAATAAACATACCATGCAAGTGGAACTCCAATGTGTTGTTTGGAACAAACTCATAAACAAGCATTCTTTGGGCCCCAGCCATGCAGTATCCAACCAATGAGACAAGATGTTTGTGGTGCACCCTGCTAATAATCTCAACTTCTGCTTGGAATTCACGCTCCCCTTGCCCACTTCCAGCTTTCAGCTGCTTGACCGCTACTTCTTTCCCATTTGGTAGGACTCCCCTGTGCACATACCCAAAACCACCTTGTCCAAGGAGGTTGGCCTCCGAGAAGCCATCCGTTGCCATCGACAATTCCTCATATGTAAATGTGCTCTTTGTGAAACCCAAGGAAAGGCCTGGTGAAGGTGGTGGGAGTGGGGTTTCAGAGCCTGAATAATTAGACCCAGAACCTCCACTGCTGCTCATTAAAGGCGGAGGTGGCGGCGGAGGTGTAGGGCCATGCGGCTTGGGAGGTGGCCGAGATGCACCCGGAGGTGGAGTGAGTTTTGGTGGCATCATGACAACATGTTCAGCAGGTGGTGGAGCTGGAGCATTCTGTTGCCAGTACTGAGGAGGGCCACCGTAAGGGTCAACTGGCAATCAAGAACACCAGTAAATGAGTAAATTCAATAATAGACAAGGCATGAACAATATTCAAAATAATCCCATTAATTTTCAATGACCTTATTCCCAAATCCAACTCAAAGTCAGTTGTGCTGTGTCAATCACCAACAAGAACTTTAGTGTCTTGAATACGAAAAGATACCATCATAGCAACTAAAATTTTGGACTTGTAGGAAGATTTTCAAGGAAAAGAAACCCAAAAACATAAATTGAATTCACAGGAAATCCATAACAAATGTTTTAAAAATATATCACTGATACTGTGACATTCCCATTTCCCATTTTTGTATACTGAAACCCAATTACACCTTCAAATCTAACATACTTTTCAAATGGATATCAAATCTCAATTGCATCAGAAAAACGAAATCTTTGTAAAGTTCGTAAAGATCGCCGGAACCACTCACCCTTAGGCCCGTGCGGCGGCGGCGGCGGGAGGTAGTAATCGTCGTCGCGTCTCCTCCTCTTCTTCTTGCAGCAAATAAACAAAATACTGATCACCAGCAGGGCCAGAACCCCAGCCACGGCAATCCCGACCACAAGACCAGTCGATATCGACGAAGAAGAAGAAGAGGAATCAGACGAAGCAGGCGGAGGGGGGCTCCGAGCCGCCGGAGTGGAGGGCTTGCCAGAACTGGGCGGAGGGGGCGGAGTCCGAATCGCCGGCGTCGTACCAGGCGGAGGCGGCGGAGACGGCGGCGCGTCGGGAGAAGAAGGCGCCGGAGGGGACGGAGACGGAGTAGTAGTCGGAGGCGGAGTAGTAGATGGGGGAGTAGGAGCAGGAGGAGAC
>JAYMTF010000405.1:0-37143 GCA_036897485.1 Pelargonium nanum | reverse complement strand
GGTTCGTACCGGAGCGGGTCACGGGCGGATTCGAGCGGGTCACGGGTTGGCGGGTATTTTTGACACCCCTAATTGTACGTAGCAAATGCCAACGTTATTTTTGTGTTGCCATCTTACAAATAAGTTAAACCACGTGTATTGTTTTACGAATAATTATTGTTTAGATTTGATTTAATTATTGGTTCATGTAATGGAAATATGTTAGATATAATATAAACATTAGGCATATCCAATTCTAACACATTTCCGCTGTTATTATATTGTAACTGATCATAGTCCAATGTTTTGGTGAATGTGTCCGATTATTATTTTTATTTTGAATCTGAATGTGCAGACTATTTGTTATGTGGATGACATTTTTTTTTTCTTGTTAACCAAAAATGTAATTTTTCAAGAACTACGTGACAATCTATCTCGATATCTTATGTTCTCTCGTGAGATCAAATTCGAGACAGTTTAGAGGATTGACTTATTGTCACAAAATAAAAGTACAAGTGTCGAAACAGAAACACAAAAAACAACTAGTATATAGGAGGAACATTAAAGCTTACATGTAGCTAGTATATATTTTCCACGGCATGAAGCCTTCGTATGAAAGCATGCGACAACTATTTGTATCTTTGACGAACACTCAGTAGGTCAATCAGTTAATCTTCTCCTTAGTTTTCTTGGATGTCTTTTCTCAAACAACCTGCAAAACCAGGTCTTAAAGGGAGGGTGTTCCCGCTAAGACCCCTTTCTGATAATTAAGTTAGAAACTCCACGTACTAAGCTGAAATGTAAGGGTAATGAAAGCAAACCCGACCCATTAGGAGCGTGGGTATTAATACGAGACCCCTTTCCTATATGTCTCTTGGTTGCCTGAATTAATGTGATTGTGTTGCCCAAATTGACTGCAATGTTACTAGAAAAGGCAGAACGATCCACAAGAACAAGAAATTCATAGGTTCATTCAAAGGTGGTCCATTTCAAATGTCAAAACCACAACTTGTTCATCGAATGATTAATTAATAATTATTAATATTGATTACTAGTAGTCTCTGGTACCCACCAAACCCGACCGACGAGAAATGTTGCTTTCAATCAATATTTCATGATTTCATGTATATTTTGGTACTACTAATCTATGGATTGGAAGTAATTGAATTTTTCAAGCCTTGGTCCATCTTTTTTCTACTTGGAAAATTATTTATTTCAGACGGCGGATTTGACTGTCAATCTCCACTTAATTATAATCACACCATTATGTTTTCATTTTCTATTTATTTTTCTAATTAAATTAATCCACCTAATCTCCAACCATCCAACCGTTTTGTTACCAATTTGTTGAACTAAAAGGTATTTGGTTGTACACTTGTACAGCTCAAAAGGCCAAAAGCTAAGAAGAATTCTTGCAAACATATAAAACTCATAGAATATGTTAGAATCTCATTAGACAAACCAGCTAGATTTCAAATTATTTTTCCATTCGTGGTAAAATATGGGTCATCTTTCATTTACATTTTTTTTCTAAATAAATGTATTGTTTTATTCATTAAAAAGTTAGTTGTGTATGAATTATTAATAGTGTCTTTGTAATAAATTAAACGTCTATTTTGACTCGGTCAATCCAGGCACACTAGAAGTGTTTGTCGTCTTGTCATCTATGTGTTAGAGAAATTTTCCTTAGTGTGTATTCTAAGTCCAATTTCCACATATGGTTCGGTTAGTGGATATCGATCATGTGACCAGCGTGGGACAACACAAAAGAAAACTATGAATGAATTTTCAAGACACAATCTTAGACATGAGAGTAAGATCTCGGCCAAAAATCACAAAATCTAGATAAAGCTCTAGGTAGAAAAAGTAAAATACAATTGTGAGATATGTCATTCTCTTACCAAGAGAGAGCATTTATATTTGTTACTATTTTTGCCAAATGTCAATCCATGGTTGGTCGGGTGGAGTTCGCTTCAAGTCCACTTGTTTTAGGTCTAACTTCCTAGGCGCGCCATTGTGAACGTTTGGCGAATTCGAAAGTTCTCATACGTCCCTCGTGTGTCGAAGAGTGTCAAATCTCCTAGTAGCCCTATAAACCTTGTAGAATTTATAATAAAAAAAAATTGAACTCAATAGAATTTATATAATTAGGTTGGGTTAGGTTACGAAGTAAAATAACTAAATTGGATTAAACTTGAAAAAAAAAATGATAATGTTCATTATGTTAATAAAATTTTAACAGTTTGCACAACCATACTTGTAAATTGCAATGCATGAATGCAATGCATTCAAGATTAGAAATAGCAACTTTAATAATTAATTAATATTAAAAAGAATCCCCCAGATTCTTATTTTCCACAGCTAAACGAAAAAAGAATCCCTCCAATCAATTAATATAATATATTGAGTTGATGCTCTTAAAGCAAAATATGAGTGGTACTAATACTATATACTTTAACTTCACTCAAATGTAATGAAATCACGTATATTTCCACAATTTTCAATTTTCAATTTTCAATTTTACAAAATATAATCATCGTATTGTTATTTTTACATGCTGAGAGTTAATTAACTAGGCATTCTCATGAAGCTGGTTGAAGTTGAAGAACTCCCAACAAAATTACAATCTGTGGCTATTAGAGAATACATAGAAAACCAACATATATCACATCTTGTGGACGGAAACAATTAAATGTACAGGTAAATTAGTAATTAAAGCACATCCGAATAAGGATGATCTAATAGTAATAGTTGTGAAAGATCTTGAGCTCCTCTATATTTCCAGATTTCTTCATCTTGATGATTAAGTCGACCAGCGCATACAAGCTAACCAGTCACGTTGTTTTTCTTGTTTCCAGACAAACAACGGGACTGGACAGATTTAGATTACAGATCTCTACTCTAGGCATCAAATTGGTAACAAAATGCAACCTACATTCACAAGTAAAAACAATTACACACAACCCTCCTCTCTTGTCATCATTTCATTTGCTATACTTATGGCTCAAAATTCAACATCCCCCAGATTTTTCACCCTAGGTCCTCAGAACTATCATTCATACGTACAGGGTACAGATATGATACACACACACACACATAATACGTCGCCCGAAAAGAAAAAGAAAACTTACAAGGCCATCAGAAAGCAATATTAGCGTCAATGTGAAGGCATGAGCTGTCAGCTGAGGACAACCAAGAGTCTTCCTAGTATTGATGGACTTGACATTATTCTATCCACCCAGATACACAAGTGCGTTCCGATTAACCAGATGGTAGATACCTTGAACTCCACCTGGGAAACCCTCGCGCCAAATGAAAACTTACGCATCAACAGCACTAGCTGGTTCTTCATCAGTAGTATCAGTTAACACAATTTCATCTACAGCCTCTGTTTCGGAGACTTTCTCACCCCCTTTGTCATCCATCAGCTTATCCCTGAGCTGCATTGCAAGTTCTTCACGTACGCTATCATTCTCCTCCAGATATATTTTAATGGCATCCATTCCATGGAATTTCCTCTCATTAAAACCAAAAAAGGATCCCGCCTTTGTCAGAAGTTTGTGCTTCAACCCCAAATCAATGAGTTCTGCTACCCGAGAAATCCCTTTGCCATACTCAATCTCAAAAACCACAGTCTTAAAAGGAGGGGCATGCTTGTTCTTCACAACTTTCACTTCAATTTGACTTCCAAGAATCTGCAGGGGAAGGAGAGATAGGAGGCTTGGGATGGATGAAGATGACAATAATATGTAATATAACATGATTTTGAAAATAAAAATAAAAAATCACTTTCTCCAACAAAAAGTATTTCAAAATCTACAAGATGACAGAAGAATTCGGTTGATTTGTCACATTGAACAGCATTTAGACCTTTGCTGTTTACAAACATTCCACGATAAATGTGACGCAGCAGCAGCAAGAATCGAAGGGTCTTCTAAGGCCAGGGAAAAAACAAAGATGAAAGGCACGAGCAATATTTCACTAAATTAGTCATTGGCAAGAGCTAAGCAATATATCATCCCTTTCTCATTGCTTTGATTCATGGACATTCATTTTAATTATATGATTGTGTTTATATATGAATTAAACAAACATAATCGCCAATATGCTCATGCCCAATGGAGTCATCTGAGCCAAGCAGCTACATGGGAGTAGAACAAAAACAGAATCCAACAGTACATGCAATTTTCAGACTGTTCCACAGTATGGTTCACGAATAATTTTATAGAAACCTCTTCTAATCAGACACTTTTTTCACAAAAAATATAATGTTAAAACTTGCAAATGAAAGAGATAAATAGAATACTGACAAGCCATATAATAATTAAAAATATATATATTGGAGAGAGGGAGAGAGAGAGAGAAATATTCACCTCTTCTCCTTTCTTGACAAGCCCCTTTCTCCTTAAACTCAGGCGCACTGAAGCGTAGAACTTCAAAGCATTACCACCACACGTAACTTCAGAGGGTCCACCAAATCCACCAAAAGTAGAGAGTTTTGCTCTAACCTGGATGCATATGTAGTTAACAAAAGTCGAGTGAAAATGAAAAAAAAAAATTAATCGTCTACATGAGACAAACATGAACTTTTATTCTTCAGAATTATATAAGCGTGTATAAAAAGCACAAATGGCTCCACCATAGATTCTTACATCATTGTGATGCTTCTAGTTTAGTAAAATCAAATGCATTTTTCCTTGCGAAAAAATATCGCAGTAAATAAGAGATCAAACAAGGGAGGAATTAGGATGAGATGACAATTATACAATTCCTCATACTTCCATGCACAGCCCAGCCTACCACCCACTTAGCTCACTACATCACAGAAAGAAGCTAGGCTAACTAGGCCTAATTAAGGCCCAGTAGCGGCAAACCATTATCTAAAGCCAGATCAGCTCAAACAGACTCAATTTCAGGAGAATACAAGAGAAATAATGTTCACATATATTGTTATTTTCTGAGACAAAATGTAGAGTAAGACTTAGAAAACCAGAGATCAAACAGAGTTAACTGAGAGGATTGTCTGGACAATCATTTTATCAAAGGAGATTCCTACAAGACACACATGAAAAAGACCAGGGACTAAACGTGATGCACTTTAGAGACCAGGCATATTATGTTAAGTTCAATAACCAGCAAATCTGAAATCACAAGGCTCAACTATCTCAAAAGATGCAGAAGATGAGAAAACACGACAATCCTAAAGAGACACAAAATCATAAATAACCTAACGTTATGTTTGAATTCATGGATTTGATTTGAATTTATGATTTCAAATCAAATTTGAAATATTAGAATTCTAATATAAATGTAATAATTGGTAAATCATGGAGTTTCAAATAGCATGTAAAAGATGTCATTTGAAAAATCATAAGTTATGCATGTTCTGAATTGTATTCATGAGTCATCCAAACAGTGAATTTTGCTCAAATCCGAAATTTCAAATGAAATTCAAGTTCCTAAACGAACCATAAAGGGATATGAAATTGATACCTGATTTACAAAAATTAGTATAGTTTGTGACACTGATAAAGAGTGGCTCAATTTTCGAAGTGCCTGGCTCATCAATCTAGCTTGCAAAGCCATGTGAGCATCACCCATTTCGCCATCAAGTTCACTCTTAGGCACAAGAG
Source organism: Pelargonium nanum (assembly GCA_036897485.1). Taxonomy (NCBI): domain Eukaryota; kingdom Viridiplantae; phylum Streptophyta; class Magnoliopsida; order Geraniales; family Geraniaceae; genus Pelargonium; species Pelargonium nanum. Next base: position 31,531 of record JAYMTF010000405.1, on the reverse strand, counting down.
CTGCCACCTGCCATTTAATTTTAGAATACAGGGACCGTAATTAGAATATAATGTCAAAAGTAATAAAACTTACAAATAAGAGTAGACCCAGTGATAATGGCCAAGCTTATCTATAAACCCAAGCCCCAATAGTATGATTATGCATATACTTCACTGTACAGAGACTGTCTACGAGGCGATTAAAAGAAAACAGTTTAGAAGGATGAAAGCCTAAAAATCAGAGAGAAACCGGGGACAGAGCATGATCTAACAGTTACTTCCCAATAATAATAAGAGATTGTGCTTTATGCAAAAATAAGTTCAAAGCAAAGGGCAATCTTACGCTGTCAACAACAACAACATCAACCGAACCACTGCGGATTAGGGTATCCACAAGACTAAGAGCATGTTCACCACAATCTGGTTGTGAAAGAAGCAAATTCTGTGTGTTCACTCCAATAGACTCAGCAATTGATGAATCAAGAGCATGCTCAGCATCAACAAAAGCGCAGTAACCTGTATACGAAAGGCATCAAACAGACCATCTTAAAAGTATGTAAGGAACTGAAGTCCAAGGCTTTAAGCCCAGAGAGGTCAGCAAAATTCATATAGAAAAAAATTTCTAAAACCATACATACTTATTTTCATAAATCAACTTTCCTCGGCAATCATTTAACAGTTCCTTGATTGCTTTGTCATGATTGAATTCAGAACTTAAGGAGAAATATGTGGATTGCAATGAAACATAGGCATAACTACATTCTAGAATTAGATATATACTGGGTATTAATTACTCCCTTAAAAGAGTCTGTAAGCTATGCTGCCTATATCCAATAAGACAATTGTGCATTTGGCTCCAAGGAGAGAGAAGTGTACCCACACACGAAAAAGAAAAAAAAAAAGACATTAAACATATATACAAGCAGACAGACAATAATCAGATGACGTGCTGATAAAACTAGCTTAACACAGTCAGACAAAGTAACATGCCCATTGAACTGCTTCAAAATAAATAAATCATGCAATTGTATGTTACAACTTAGCAGTTTTTTTTTTTTTTTTTTTTTTTTGATCGGCTACAACTTAGCAGTTTTTTACAACTTAGCAGTTTACCTTGACTAATTTTACTCAAAGTAAGAAAAAAGTAGCTAAGAAGCTTCTAAACTAACCTCCTTGCTTCTGTGATTCAGCAATTACATGTAAAGCAAGAGTTGTTTTTCCAGTAGCCTCAGGACCATATATCTCCACAACACGTCCCTGCAAAAGTCCAATTACAGTTACTACATACAGCTCACAATGTGATTACTTACAAAGAAATTCTCAAGTACCTTAGGAAATCCACCAATTCCCAGGGCTACATCCAGTGTAAAAGAACCTGTTGACACAACTGGAACCTGTCTAGGAGCAACAGACCGACCAAGCCACATAATGGATCCTTTTCCAAAGGCAGCAGTAATCTGATCAATAGCTTGTTGTAGGGCCAACTCTTTTTTTGACACGTTTTCTCCAGAAGAGTCGCTATCATCCGACTGCAATTTCTTTCTACCTTCAAAAGGATAGAAGCTGAAACTCTTAGTAACTCAGAAGAACTAAGGAAAACAAAGCAAAAAAGTGGTTAATGTAACATTTTAAAAAAAAAAGTGGCAAATGTATCATATGCTCTAGCGTATATACTCAGAAAATCTTCCCTCGCAGTCAATTTATTAATACACCACATCATGTTAGTAGAGCAAACAACATTCCATACCATTTGTCCCCTTGGGTGGAAATATCTATAAGCTTAACAGAAATGATGATGTACAAGCTATTTTACATTCACCTTTCATGCATCTTGAAAGAATGCAACTGTATCGAATATATACCAAGTTCGGAGATAGCTCTAACCATATTTCAATCCCCACTATCATTTTTTTTCTTTTTTTGCACCCAATTGTAGTATAAATCATTTTAAGAGGAACATTTCAAAATGTTGTTGCAAATATGCAGAAGAGATGTCCTTTGACCATAAGACTGAGTATGTTCTGTCTTAGTCTACTTTGAAGATTAAAAACAAAAGTGTAGTGATTACCCTTAGTAGAATAGTGGCACAGCTGCATAGGTGTGCCAAACATCCCTCTTCCACGACCCTGAATTCAAATAATTAAACAATGGTCTTCATTTTTATTTATTTATTTATTGGCAAAAGGCTCAAAAAGTTGAAAGAAAATCATAAAGGAGAAGGGTAAATAGTCAAACAAATATGCCACAAAAATTAAGTTAAACCGCGTGTTTGGTTGCTGAGAAAATGAGATAATCAGAAGAAAACATCATTTGTAGTTACACATCTTCAATTGCTTCTAGTTAGCTATTGAAAAGGATCTGCCGACCAACTATAAATCCAAATAGTTCACTAGGATCAGTTGAGAACGGAGTACTTTTTTTAGGTGGTTTAAACAATCAAAATAGTCCGAATCCTTCCCACTGACCACATTTTCTCGGCAACCAAACAGAGAGTTAACAATCAGAACCCAGAAGCAAACACAGAATCACGAAATCTCCGATTTTTCTCTTTTTTACTAGAAAAAATACATAAGACTATAAGAGTTAAAAAAAAATGACCTCCGCCTCCGCAGCCATTAGAGAGCGTCTGAGAAATGGAGCATTTCGAAGAAGCCTGGCCATCAGAAAACCAAAACCAAAACAAAAAAATGGCACACCACACTGATTTACTAGAAGTCAAGCTAGTCACAATTGCTCCTTAATTGCTTTGCTAGTCCATTCAAGTCTGGAATTTCAATTTTCTGAGAGATTAGGTTTTGAATGATTTGAACAGTGATCGCACAGTAACAGTTTTCTTGGCGGACACTTTTGAGCGTCTCATAAACATAAACAGTGAGAAGTTTAATGGGCCTGGTGGGGTTTAGACTTTAGAGTGTAGACGGGCCACAACTTCAATACTAGCTTATGCGGGTAACTTCACATGAGCGCCTTTTTTTTGTATTCCACAAAAATGTTTGAGAGTTTTACATTCCTCCGGTGAAAGTGAATGTCTATAGACAACCAGTGAAATGTGGTTTGGTTGTTGGAGCATGGATGAATTCTCTCATGAGTCATCACAATGGAGGTACACAAGAAGTTTTGCAAAAGCTTTCACCACGAGAGATCGGAGGCTACTATGTTGTGTTTCTCAAATGGTCAATTATCCAGAACCCAATCCGGTGCCGTTTGGGTTGCGGATTACTTGGGCGAACAATGTCGTTCAGTTTAATGAGTTAGTTGTAAATTCAAGATACGTTGTCGTATTGTTGTTTTGTGTTTTGAGGATTTGACTGTCGTTTTACAACTTATTGAAACTTGTTCTTCTTGTCTTACAAGTAGGAATGGCAACGGGGCGGATTTTGTGGTCCTCGTCCCCGCCCCGTTCCCCAACCCCTTACCCGCCCTATTCAGGGACAGGGAATCTTCGTGAAGCCGCCGTGTTTTATCAAATTTTATATTATTTAATATATAAAAATTCTAAAAAGTTGTAATTTTTTTTATTCTAAAAGATTCAATCTTTTCATTACACTCCCTTAATCCCAAAATGAATCTTTCTTCCTTTTAAAGAGTTAGTTATGAATGAATTGTCAATAAATTTCTTACAAAATATTAATTAATATCCCTAGCACATAATCATAATGATACAAGACTAATTATAGCACACTATTTTAAAACAGAAATAAGAACACTTAATTTAAGACAAATAATGAATTATGTCCAATACACTATTATTAGAGAAGCCCTATAAATGTCAAATGAAAATCTCATTAACCACCAAGCAAGCCACCAGGAAGAGATCTTAAAACCAAACATAATATATTTTCCAAGAGTTGCTAATTTTTGTTCACATCAAGGGAATGCCAACATGCATCAACAAATAACAACAAAGCCTACTGTTTAGACACACTCTCCAAACCAATGGGCATGGGGGAAATGAGAAGGGAAAAAATAAGAACTCAACCAAACATTCATAAAATAAAAAAAATATACTACTATTACTACTACTATTAAAGCACAAATATAGCCATTCAAAACTGCCCCCAGACATGATTCTCTCAGCAACACAACAGTCCACCCAATGACAATTGAATCCTACTGCTGCTTGCATTCTGGTGGTCGCTCACTCTCTGCCCCAGCTGGTACTCTTCCACCGCTCTACAAGTTCCAAAACACGACACCACATCTCTCTCATCAGCAAATATTATGCACAACAAATCTTCTATTTTTAAACAAGGACAGGAATCATACCTTCTGACCACTTGATGACTGCAGCAACAATTCAAAATCAAATTAACAAGACATGATTAGCAGTGTTTCATAACCCAATATAAATATAGGAATACTGCATGTCAATGTAATTCAAATTCAATACCTTCTTTTTGGTTTTATTTTCCTCCTCGTCTTCATCATCTTCATCCTCGTCTTCGTCCTCCTCATCTTCCTCATCCTCATCCTCGTCAATGTCATCATCTTCATCATCATCATCTATATCTCCAAACTCCTCTGCCTGAATAGCCTCTCCCGTAAACCACGACACAGCATGGGGGATTATTTTGTCTCGGATGGTGGACCTACACAATATCATATAACAATTATACCAAAATGTGACGCAATGAATCCAAATACAGAGCACCAAATACCATGTCTACTTGTTTTGCGAAAGCTCACAAATATAGTTATAAAAAGCTTACCCAATGTCATAATCTTGTTCCATTTGATTTTGAAGCTCCTCAGCCTGTTCACAAACCAAAATAATATATCACATATAGCATAACAATACTAATTGTTAATCAATTGCTCATCAGACATGAAGTACTAATCATACAGTATCTTCATCAATGTCCTCATCCTCTTCAGGAACCTGTGGCGGATTGAAGAAGTTGAAGAAACTTTCACAGGTTTCAGTTTTAGTAATAGGCTTGGTATTCTTTGATCCCTTCTTAGGTTTCTTTTTAAGGATCTTCTGGGTCAAGCATTTCCCAGGATACCATTCAATCTCCGTCCTGCAAAGTAATAACTATTTGATCAAAAACTAAAACATGATGGACTCAAAATCCTCAACAATATGATTACAAATAACCAATGTAACAATAGTCCACTAGGAATAGGAAGAAAGAATTAAATTTACCCAATTGCTTTCTCAAGAATAGGCTCATCCTCATCAATCATATGATATATTTTAGTCAGAACAGTGTTCTTGAAAAAGGGATTTGTGTCGAAGAAGAATTCAAGTTTGAATCCTTTGGGATTATCAATCCTACACCACTTGATATCTTTAAGATACTTGAGAGCTGCTTCATCACGCTCAGAAATCTGATTAAAGATAGAAACGTTATTATTTAATATAGAATTCACTTGAAAAAAAATAATATGTAACAAAATACAATTTCAATCAACTAACCTCCTCGGCAAGTACTTCATTATTTTTCATGGCATTGAGCCAGAAGTCAGGCACTCCATTCTCTGCATTTAAATGTAATTAGCAATCAAGTTTGGAGTAGGGGGTACAGTGTAACAAATAGGTCATCAGTTTTGTAGACTACCATTAGCAGCATCTTTGTCCCCTGCTTGTTCCACTGCTGCTTCCTTTGAAACTCCTTCAACTTCAGTCACACCGTTTACGATATCATATCGCTGCAAGGATCCAGTAAAATTAACAAAGGACAGGTCTCCTTCAATTGACTCGTCTAATAGTGACATTAGAACCAAACATGTTGATGAAAGGGTAAGGCCTCTCAAACATGCATACGAAAACAAAATGCAGACTTGTAAGTCACCTTGGTGTAAAGTGGCTGTTACAGTTTTTGATACTTCGCCTCAAGTGCTGCTCTCTCCTCAAAAAATTTAGCTTCCAATTCATCATGCTGGCTCTGTATGTGTACAAAAGCTTAATTGGTTCAGCAGTTGAAATAAAACATTCACATTAAGAAGTCTCCTTGGCGAGCAATAGTGCAATCAATGAGAGAAGGAGATACATAATAACAGAAAATGAAATAACATATATTCTCAGTAATTGCATCTTGATTGATTCAGTACTTGTATATCTGTGTGAGGTATTAATTTTTTCTGCAATGAGAAATCAAACAAGCTGTCCCATAAATTTATAGGATATTTCATTATCAGTCACAACAGACTTATGAGCATTCGAGGTATGTTTTCCTCGGGATTGATGTGGTGAAAATTCTCAAATATTGTGAAATGAGGAAACTGTGAACAACACAACAATTTCTACAACTTAATCTTAGAAATAATTTCCGGTGACAAAATATATAGTATCTCAGATGCAAAGAATCCGGTGAGGGCAACAGACAGAGCTACATGGTATAAGTGTAAGATTTCAATGTAAAGCACAGTTTTGGTCTAAACAAAAATTATACATACAAAACTAACAAATCATTATATACATTCATAATCAAACTTTCAGGATCCTTAAGACGTGTCAAGAAAGAAACGCCCACAAAGATGTCAAATGCGTGTCAGTATTAATAAGGATTAAAAACTAATGATGCACAATAACAAACATTGGATATGCACATCATAGAAAACTAGGGAATACATTCATCAAGTGAAGCATTATATATTTACACAAGAGGTACCCAATAACAGTAATAATCTCAGTATTCTTTGACACTAAACTAAAACTGCCCACAAGAATATTAAAATACTCATATCAAAATGCAAAATGAGAAACAGCAAAAGAAATCTAATAAGAATCTTGAAGTGCCATAAAATCACAAGAAACAGCATAGTTTAGCACTTATTAAACATACTTGGACTTCTCTGAGAACCTCCACACGCTTCCTGACATTCGGAGATAGACTCTCCAGCACGTCTGTGTGCTGCCCAGCCAGATTCTGAAGCTTGTTCTGCAAAAAGAAACATTATCAGTAAGAAATCAACATATAACGAGACAATTCGCTGTGATAAAATTTAATTGCTTCTCCTACTACGAATACAAACAGCCAAGAAACGTTACTGACCTTGAGGGCGTTAACGAGGTCGGCTCGATCGGTCTCGTTGAGAGCTACAGACACAGAAAGCGGAGAAGCCAGAGAAAACAGCATCAGATTGATGAAGAACATCACATAAAACAAGATAAGAAAAGGATAGAGGTAAGAGATTACCGGAGCTGAGATCGGACATGGTGAAGTTGTCCCTGTCGTTGCTCATAGTAGACTAGACGGAGGTCGGAGACGAGAAGAAATGGAGAAGATAAAGGGCTCTGCTAAAACCCTAGAGAGCGAGACGGTGAGAGGAAATGGGGGAGGCTTTTATAATAAACGTGGCCTCAGCCTCGCTTAAATCCTCTCCGTCTCCTTAAAACCTAACACCTGCGCTCTCTTTAATTTGTAAGCGCCAGACGCAATAGGCTTAGCTTAGGGCTGTTTCGGCTCTGCTTTTGGTTTAGGGTATAATAAAAAAAATCAATAAAGTTTATGTAGTTTTGGTATCATTTTTAAACATTTATTTAAAATTACTAGCTTGCTTAACTTTAGGTAAACCGACTCACGAGTTCATTTTTCTAATATGCTTTATATTAAAGAATATGTACAAAAATTGTTTTTGTACACTACTAGTGGTCGAAACTCTACCACAAAGGGTACTAGCAAGCACTTGCAAAAGGTAGCGGTTTGTTAGACCTCGCAATAGCGTGAACTTGGAATTTCTGCCTACAAACTTTGTCATACGGTCATTGGTCAACTCTCTTCCTACCTCACTCAAATTCCTTGGGGAACCATTCAACTCCTTTCACATTTAAATACACAAAATTTGAATTTTTTGGATAGTTACTAACTTACTCTCATGTCGAAGAGTCCAATTTTCATCATTATAAACTGAAAATGAAGCGAGGAGCACCATATTGAGTTCCTCGTATGTTGGGTAGCACAAACGACATCCTATGCATTTGTTTAAAATCAATAATCACTCGCATCTGTTGCTTGCATGTTTATTCGATTGTATTGATGATAACTAGTTCATAAACAAGTGTAGTAGCGCAACCCAACTAGGTACATTCTCAATGTTTAAATTATGGTACCATTCAAATGCTCGCTCCTTGATAGCGTACATGAATAGGTGTGCCATTGAATGAGTCAATATGATGCACCTGTTTGAGCTCAAAATCGCCTCCTTGCTAAAACACTTAAGGAACATAGTTCCCACAAAAGGTGTCTTCCTATTTCTTTGATTGGCTCTTCTCAAAGGTCCACAAACTACATCATCCAATTAGGTGGATACACATCTTTCTAGATATTTTGTACATAACATTACAAAAAAAATGTAAAAATTGTGACAAAAATTATAGATTTGTAACACCTATACATCACTATTATATAAAAATGTTTCCCGCACATTACTCTTTCGGATTCCCGCTCACTACTCTTTCAGATTCCCGCTCACTTTTTCTGCGGCACAATTAATTACCTTAAAATTGTGACGCTATCGGTCTGTCCCAAAATTCGATTTTTCTAGTAGTGCAATATGCATTATTTTGAAAATTAAAACCCAAAATGATGTCCTTCCAACAAAATTACATTGAATTAAAAAAATTATCAATAATATAGTCGAGTACAAAATTACAAAAATTTGAAGTATAAATTGTAGTATAAAATATGAAGCAATGAGAATGTGGATGATAATGAGGGGTTCTAATCCAAACACTACAAGTAAGAATACAATTTCATTATGCATTCTCATTTTTAAATCAAAATTCCTAATACAATCTCAATGGATACTAATTTATTACCAAAATATTATTGATAATTTATGTATAACTAACTTTATAAAATGAAGAAACGACACTCATTTTTAAACAAAAAAGCAAAAAAAAAAAAAAAAAAGGAGGAGATATTAGTAAGAGTACACATTATTTAGCAACTTAACAAGTATCCATTATTCCAATATAGGTTCTCTCCGCAAAATGAGGCACAAAATGGTGAACGAAAGTTGAACATGAATTGACAGACAAATCATGGAGGCCACCTGATAATTGTTGATTTGGACATCAGCTCAACAACCCCAAAGCAAGATTTCAAAACTGGGTACAGCTTAAAAGGATCACACATGTGCTTCTGTTTGTGTCTAAGTTGTAATTAGGTCCTAAAATAAAATAAAATATGAAAGCATGTACTGTTTATAATACAGGACCATTATGGTCCCCATCATATTGTCCACTCTCTTCCTGAAATTGAAAAATCAAATGTTGCTGTTGGATCATCAAAGTCATCATTTACTGTAACCAGTTATATCGAGCTGGATGGTGGTTGCATCTCATATCAGAGACCACCCGCAAGCATCTCTAACCTCCTCCCAAAACTATGTAATGGTACGCTTAAATAGCAATGAGAGTATCTCAACCAAAACGACATAAAGTTTCTAAGACACTCACAAATTCATGAAGTTGGTGGAAATGGCGAGCCCAACGGATTAGTGGTCCAAATGTGACCTGCTAGTACTACAAAGAGCAAGAGTACACAGGGAGAGAACATGGATAGGAGGCAAAGCAATATATAAAAGCAGAGTTAGTTTGATAGCATACAATAAGAAAAACAGCTACCATTTAACAAATCGTTGCATACCATGAGAATGAGATAATCAATCTCTAGAATCCCAACTGAAACATCAGTTCCTGCTCCCACTTTTAGTTATTTGCTTTCCTGTATTCTAACTAAAAGAAACCAAAATCAGCACAAATGCTCTATGGTGTAGATGCACTGTCTTCGCCGTCCTCGTCATCTTTTGTATCTTCACCCTCATTGGTAGATGCACTGTCTTCATCGTCTTTTGGTTGGTCAGAAGTGGCTGGGTTGTCTGGCATCAATATCCGTCCAGTCAGAGGATGGGCAGGACGTGGCGCTCCACCTTTGCGTCCCATTGCCACCATTGGTGGTGGGGGGAGTACCCCTGCTCGGAAAAGAATGCGCTGTACAGGTTCTGAAGGCTGGGCACCAACTGATAACCAATATCTGCAGGAAGCATTATAAATAATAACTTGGCAGATTCTAGAGGGAGGGATCTTCGCCCATGTCAGTTCATAAAACCGTAGCAGTCATGATAACTTTGTCAAAACTAATATTATTTTTTTTTATCATTTTGCTTCATAAAAAAAACAGGCCAAGATTAATTCGTTCATTTTTTGTGGTCTAAGATAATAACATTTTTAAAGAGTCCTCAAAACTTCCATATTTTTATACGCTAAACTGAAATTTAGAACCAGATACTATCACCCAGAAAAAGGAAAATAAAATAAAAATTGGAATGAGATGTGCAGCTAGATTGACGGCTAGCAATGCAATTGCAATCCATTTTCTCTATACATATGCATATCTTACCATGCTCATTGGGTTATCAATGTGACCATAAAGGCAAATGTACAAACATGATCAATGGCAAGCGATATGTTGCCAAGATTAACGTGAAGATGAATCAGTAAACCACCAGTTTCTGTAAAGCTCTCGTATGAGATCTAGCATGCAGTTCTTATAAAAAAACACTTCAACTGCTACAATGCAACAGGATGGAAGGTAAGGAAGACTCTGCAATTTATGCAAGAAGAAAACTTGGCGAAGACCAGTTGGGTGATATCATTTCTGCCAGCACTTGATAGCAACTGCAAGGACCGGGTTCTTCTAACCACACAGATTCATGACTCATTTCTTCTGGGCTAAATTTTAAGCCTATTTGCTAGTGAATTAGATATTTTCCTAGCTAGAAAAATGCGGAAATTATCTCATTTTTAACGGTTTATCAGGCAGTACTGCAATCGACAATTTGAAACCCCATTTGCATCAATTAGTTGATGGTCTTAAGATTCTTTATTGCCCCCTATCGAAGGGTTGCTAATCTGATATTTGTAAGGTGCCAATACTCGGGGAAATTTCTTTCAAAAGGAAATTATCAAAGATAATGGGCCTGAGTGGAAATGATGATGAGATATCCCTTTTATGCACAAGAAGCACTTTGAGAGCATTGATTATCCTTTTGAAGTCATTCATGTAAGCAAAAAAAGCTTAACGAAGTAATAAACCTATTGGCAAACCACAAGCTTCAATGAAAGCACATAAACTTGAGTAGTACAAACACAACAATTCATACAAAATGAATGGATACCCATATTAACATTTAGAAAATATTAAACAAATCAATGAAAGAAAAACTTACTTCACTCTCTCAAAATTAAGACCCATTCGTTTACCCCCATCTTGACCTATAATCCAACAATTGAAAAAAATTAATATACATAGAATAATAAGATTCCATATGGTAGATGAGCACGAGATAATAAATAGAAAAAGCATAACTATGGATCCCTATGTTCTTAGCTGAAAGAAATGAATCTGTTTGGCTCATTTGGATTGAGGAAAGCATGATAAAAATGAGTAGTGCTCAAAATCTTATCAAGTGTCTTCCTCTCTCATACAATTTCAAGCATTTTACTCTATACTCTTTAAAATCCATATAACTCTCTCTCTCTCTCTTCAAATTTCACACATACTCATATCATCCATTCTACTTTTATTTCAATTTTGCCTTGATTAACTGAAATGTTGTACAACACTTATTCGAACTAAGGTATGGGGTATAACAAGTTGGAAGTTAAAAAAACAAAAAGAGCAGTCAAATACATAGATGCGGTTCGAATCACCTATGACTCAATGAGTGCAAAGAGGGAGTAACAAATTAATTCATAACAAATTTTGGTGAAGACTTGGCCGTGGCAAAATTCATGGTACATGAATCATTTGGTTGTATTTATGTGCATGTGAATTTGATCCAAAGAAAAGTAAGTACGTGACTCCAATTTCTAATTTACTCGTAGGGAAGTAAAACTCCTACTGTAGAAGAATAACAAAAAAAAAATCATAGCAATCAGATATGACACATGAAAAACCATCCAACCGATTCAATCTTGTGAACTCTTTTTTCCTTTAAGCCATAATCACTGCTTCTGGGTTGCTCGCTCAAAATCTCTAAAATATGCTTTTTGTTTTCAGTAGATTCTTAATCTTATCCCATGAATATTTGAATCCAGGTCCATTATAAGAAATGCAATCTGGATTTCCACAAAATGGAAACCAAATATAAATAATCCTACTTTGTTTTGGCTCAAGCACATACTCGCAGTTTCTCAATTTCCATTCGTTAGCTACAAATTGAAGCAACCAAATGGAGCAAAACAGTTGAAACGAAAAAGAAAAAAGAGTTCAAAAGAGCTCAAATAGATTCGTACGTACCTGGCAATGGATGGTAGTAACCTAAGATTTCAAGATGCTTCCCATCTCGGGGTGATCTGCTATCAGCAGCCAAGACCCGATAATATGGTTTATTCTTGCATCCCAGTCGCGACAATCGAATCCTCACCACCATCTTCTTCCTCCACTGAGCAACAACTCAACAGCCAATTAGTGAGATATCAATATCACACACCAAATAGGGTTTTGGGTTTTGTTATATATCTGTTGCAAAAACGACGGGCCGTTTATGTCGCGTTTAATTGTTTGAACATAATAAACGACGCCGTTTTAGTACGGGAGGCGGCAAGCTAATATATTGGACTCGGACTCAACTGTAAAAAAGAAAATAAATTAGAAACCCAAAACCCTGCGATGCTAATGGAGAAACCCCAAAGTCTGGATGTGTATCGCCGATCGCCTCTCAATAGTGAGACGTACCGCACGCTTGTACGGATTCTGTCGCAGTGCCAACAGTCTGAGTGTTCTCTCACGACTCAGATTTCTCCTCAGGATCTCAGGGCAGGTACTAATACTAATTTTGTGTTTGCAATTTGAAATTTGAATTGCTTAATGCAAATGTTTGCAAAAGGGAAGAATTGCAAGGTTTTTGTTATTTTGGTTTGTAAGGAAGTAATTGTTGAAGGTATTGATTTGTATTAGTATTAGGTATTGAATAGATTAAGTCTGGAATGCATATTTGCTTTGTTGTGAATTTAGAAACTGAGAAAAGCCTTTTTGAATGCCAGATGGAAAGTGCTAATGCATTATATATGGTTAGCATTGTGCAGTGAATTTATGTTGTGTTTGTATTCTTGGTTTTTATTTGAAATTCATGATTTGAATTTTTTTTACATTTTAAATGAAATATAATGATTGTGAAACCACAGAATTTCAAATGACAAGGAAGAAATGTCATTTGAAATCTCATGGTGTAGGCATGTTTTGAATCTTATTGGATTTAAGCCGAATCCAAACAAATTCTTTGTGCATCAAAACATTGGTTTGGCTCAAATATAGAATTTCAAATCAAATCCAAGAATCCAAATGGACCAGAAATGTTTTTGGTTGTTTGTCTCAAGCAAACGTTGCTTCCTAGCTGGAGGAAAATTGACTTTGTGATAGTACTTCAGTATTCAATTTCAGTATTTTTTTCCCTATTATCCATTTTTCCCCTTGAGGCCTTGATTATATTGTAACTTGATATTGATGTTATTGTTATTCTTTTCATTGTTGAAGATAATGGTACCAATGAAGTTGTTCAAGGATGCGGAAATGTTGAATTGGCTGGTTCTGACAGAACTGGGCATGAGAGTATGCCGACTCAGAAAGAGACAGCAGTTGAAGAGCATAATGAATTTTCAGGTTTCCAGGAAAGAGTATTCTGTGACACACAAAGGGCGATTGATGAGATAGAGCATATAATGAGAGTAGAGGAAGATAAGAGTTTACCAGGACCAGAGGGCAAAACAAGCAATGAGAGTACTGAAGGGTCTGGTCGGGAACAAATGATATTGGATGAATTTCAGGATCTTTTGGAAGGAAAAGTTGAGGTTCAAGAAAATAGTGTTAATCTCTCAATCATGCAAGTAAAGGAGAACAATGGTTGTTGGGATATTGTTTCATTGTTGGATAATCAAGAAGATCAAATTGATCTACAACAAATTGTTATGGAGGAACCTTTGAATGCTGGTCAGTTAGAAGTAGACAAGGAGCAGCATAGTCAAGAGGTTTCTGTTTCTTTTAATTCATCTTTGGATAAGAATGTGGTTAATGAAATACCAAAGCTAAATGATAATATCAAAGACACAAATTACTCCTTGAAGGTTAATGGGTTGGAAGTAGAGCATGAAATGCAGCTGCAAGGGGGGTTAGAGTTGGAGAAGTCAGCTCTGACCAATGGAAGGTTGAGTTGCCCTGTTCCTATGATTGAGGATGGAGACATTGAAGAGGGAGAGGTTTCTGGCGACTTCTCTCTGGATGACAAGTCAATTGATTTGTTTTGTGAAGATGCAATAGTATCAGGAGAGAAGAATAAAGATGAGGTACTAATTTCTGAAGTTGCAATTGATAAACAAGACCCTCATAATAATGAAAAAAGTGGTGCAAAAGAAAAACATTCTGGAATTAGTTGCTTCGTTGCCAGTATGGTTGATAGTGGTGGAAAAGTGGAGGTAAATGAAGGTGATATTGATAAAATGACATCTGAATCTGACATGGTTGTACATGGAACATCTATTGAAGCTAAAAAGGCACATGGAGATGATTCTGTGCTTAAAATTGGGAGACATAAAAAAGAAGGCGGTGGAGCCAGGGAGAGTTTTGACTCTCCAGCAGGTTGTCCAAAAACATTAGTATACTATGGGGATATCTTGGAGGAGAACTCTTCTACCCGAAAAATAATCTTGGAGAAAAACTCAACTGAAAACAATGCTCTTTTATATACAGAACAGGTGATTTTAATTCTCCATGGTCCTCTAGTGTTGAACTTGCAATTCAGAATTATTTGTTCTCTATGGATATATGAATACTCTACCATGATAATTGCAATTCCTGGAATGGACATTCTCTTGTGGTTACAGGAGTTGTCTCTTTAATATTGATATGCCCCTGTTTTGAGAATATTATTTTTATTATGCTAGTTATTCCGCTTAGAAAAACATGTGGATCATTCCCTTGACTGAATATAAGAATATACAAGAGGGAGCTGTGATATTCCAAATCTTTAGGGTTCCAAAGCTATATTGGTAGAAAGGTCAGGAATTTGATAAAAGGTTCTTTATGATTGAAACTAGAGTTTTGATGGATTTAATTTGAAGGTATCGGGGCCAGGCAGAGCAATAACAGGGAATCAAAGAGTAGGAAATGAAACAGAGGCACTCACACCTAGGGTTCCAATTCCCAAGTAGTATTGTCAATCTTCTCTTAAATAAGCTACAAAGCTGAAAATCTATATAATTGTTTTGACAGTAATACAATTTTTTAGGCTGGTATTCATGACCTAGGTGGACTAGAACTACAAGTTGAATAGTAACTTCTTCACTTCGGAGCTAAACTGAAAAGTAAATAACAGACTTAAAACTTAATAATGTGCTTGCAGGAATCTTGTGATTGCTCCTAACTCAATCAATAGAGAAAAATAGTTACAAAATGAATGAAGTAGATTAGTTGAAGGAAAAATGTAAAACCTACTTATGCCTAAACAACTAGCAACAATAGGCTCCATATCTTTAGTCATACTATTAGAATAAGGCTTTCTTCATATAATTTTACAATTGTTGCTGTCAAAGGTCTTCATAATTGTATTGCAAATTGTGAGGACATATAGGTCTAACCATAAATTTACTTCATTCGTACAGTAATCAAGTTTATCAGAGCTGTAACTTAAGACCACAACTATCATGTCTTGTAAATTTAGTTGGTGTAGAATTGGGCAACTGTTGTCCATTTTTTAAGTATGATTTTTGGTGCATAACTAATGTATCGGTATTTTTCTGCAGCAAAACGCCAATGATCACAAAAAGAAAATACGGGGTCCTCGTTCAACGGGTAGTAAAGAAAGGAAAAAGGTATTGCATTTGATTTATGTTTTTGTTTTCTCCGATGCTGTGATGCATTCTTTTCTTCAGGGAATATATTGGCTGTTAATGAATGGACAAAGATTGTAATGTGTATCAAAATTGTAAGATTGTAATGTGAATCAAAGTTGTACTCCAGTTTTCTGAAAAGTTATTTTAGTTTTAGAGTCTATGCACACTAGCTTTATGTTCTATCTGCCTCTGAAATATAAAACTGAACTTTTCATTTACAATTTTGCTGTGCAGGAAAAGAAACGAAAGAAACGAGCAGAAAAGAATAGACAGCTTGGTGTCAAAAGGTTGAAGCTGCAGCCAGTATTGAAACCAAAAACTGTGTCATATTGTCGACATTATCTCAAGGGGAGATGCCAGGAGGTTGTGCTATGGTGTACTTTATGCTATTCATATGTGATCCCTGTGATGATTTTCTTAAACTCCTTGATTTTTCTCATCATTCTTGTCCTGCATCTGAGGTCCATTAGTATGTTCATAGTAAAATTTACTTTGAGATATGCCTTGATAATAATTCCTGGGGTTAATAGTAGATATGGTGCTCAGGTTGTGTTTCCATCAACCAAGTTGCAGCCATACATATAGTTGAACGGAGGATGTTAATTGCTTTTATTCATGATGAACCGTTACTTTTATATTATCTCTTCTTATCTTTGGGTTATCATTTTGTTTTGTTTTTGTTTTCCTACAGGGCGAGAAATGCAAGTTTTCACATGATACAATACCTTTAACGAAGTCCAAGGTATAGTAATTTGATTTGGTACTTTCCTTTTGATAGCTGCATTGAGCCTAATTAATCATTTGAATAATTTATCTCTGATTACCGTTCACCAAACATCTACCACATTTACTTCCATTAGGGAAGTCGATTTAGTAAAGTGAATATGCATCTACCTCCCTACCAGTACATAGTTGTGAAATCTATTATAATGACCTTCCATCCACGTTTGCTAGGCCTCTGAGGCTTATTTATTTATTTATTTATTTATATCCTTTTCCAGTGGTAACACAATAAGCTCATAACTTTTGCACTCTTGTTTTGCAGCCATGCTGTCATTTTGCACGCCACTCATGTATGAAAGGGGATGACTGTCCATTTGACCATCAGCTCTCCAAGTATCCTTGTAATAACTATACATCCAACGGTACTTGCGGCAGAGGAGATGGTTGTATGTTTTCGCATCAGGTACCTTCTTGCCTTTTGAAGCTCTACTTTCTTTTAACCACTTTCAATTATATGAAGGAAATTTTCTTGGTCTGTTTAAGTAGATCCTTTATCACCCTACGGTATATTTCTCATATTTTTCATAATTCGCCTTAGTGGTTGAGTTGGGAATAAGCTTATTGAGTCAATTTTAGTATCTAATTCGACTAATTTCACCACAGGTGCCTCTCAAGGAAGGTTCACCAACAGAGTTAAATGCTTCTAAACCGGAATTAAAGCCTCCATCCTTGCTAGGTGATTCAAGCTCCAAGAAGCAACAAAGCCTTATTGGTTCAGCCTATAAGAATGTCAATGACACATCATATTCTGTGGGAATAAACTCTCATACGAAAAAAGAGAAAATCATAGCAGATATCTTGAAACCACCGGAGCTGGCACCAAAAGGAATTAGTTACATCTCTCTTGGGAAGCCATCTTTGGTTGAGTCCAGTAAGATAAAACAATGCAGCTCATCTCCGAAGATGGATAGTGGTGCAAAGGTTGGGCAACAAATAGAGCATAGGGCACCCTCTTCAGTTCAAATTTCAAATGAGACTCCAAAGAGAACTTCACCACTACTTGCTCCTAAGGGAATTAATTTTCTCTCGTTTGGCAAACCATTGCGTGATTTGAGTGGTAATAAATTACCTACTATGGTATCAGATAGGGAATGTGTTATCAAATCATCAGTATTGGACAATCACATTTTGCCTAAACAAGCGAGTTTATTGCCCAATCAGGATAATTCTGTCTCGGTTGGAAAGCAGGAAGCCAGAAGTGCATTAGATTCAGTTCAAAATGAGATTCTAAAGACAATTCAACCTGCCGAGGCAGCCCTAGGAACTCATACTCATTCTGCTGAAAGATCTTCACTGCAACATAACAACCAAGATAGCTTTCCTTCTAGTGGGGATGACGGTACTGATAAATCTTCTCAAGAAAAGCAAACTTCATCTAGTAAACCTGAAAACCCAAGATCAACACAATGGAAGATACCAGCTCCTTTTACTTCAGGTGAATCATCCAAGCAGTCTGCATCTGGGGCTTATAACACAACAAACTCAGCTCAAAAGGCACTATGGTCTACGTTTGCATTCGCTGCGAAGTATGACTCTGGAATGAAGATGAATCGGACGGCTGGTACTCTTGCTGCTAATACAGAGGCCAATAAGGAAACCAGTATTATAGGTACTGGTGAGACGAAGGCTTCAAAGTTTCTGGAGTTCTTAAGTAATATTGGTAATAAAGCAAAGCAGTAAAAGGATATTCTCAACTGCTCTGCTGATATCAAATGGTCAGGGTCAATGCTTTGCTCAGTTTGATTGAGAAAAAGAAGGCCATTGGGTGATGATTTGTCTTGGGTAATGTTAATGATATTCATTTTATCCCAGAGCTGTCTGCGAGGTACTGATTGTAATCTCAATGATTTTCTTCCTATGCCTTTTTATCTGCTCATTGTGACAAGTAACGAGGAATACAGCAGCTGTTGTTGTAATCACTTCATGTGGGTAGGGTTGCCGCGGGTTGGGCATCTAATTTCAATGTGTTGCTGACATGCACACACTCTAATGACAGGTTTGGAGCAGTAGACTAGCAGCGAGCTTTGGATTCTTGAATGGTTTCAGGTCGTCTAAACTAACTGTTGTAGTCATAGAAGTTCACAGTTTTGTGGGTGCAAATACTCGACTCTTGTTTAATTCAAGATTCATTGACAGGTCGAAACGCAAATCTGCAAAGATCAGTAAATGAAGAATCATTCAGAGAGCAAAGGTATGAGGCCCCTCTTTCTTAAACAGAGCACGAATCATACACAGTACATGTACAGCTGTTCTATGTTTCCTTATGGAATGGGACTGGAGACCAACTGATGCGTTGCTCATTAAGGATCATGGATCATGCATTTTCTGTTACCAAATATTCTTTCAAAGCTACTGAAAACTGATACTATGATCATGGATGTTTACTAGATTGATCTGAGCTCTGCTCTTGGATCTGATGAAAGCTTGAAAAGGGCTCCCATGTTAATGTTGTCCCCAATCTAAGAACCTAAAATTAATCTGATTTGTTGCATAGCCTGCAGTACTTGATTGGATTATTTTGCTTTTCTGGTGTCTTTTTGTAGACTCCATGTGAGGGAATGTATATTAATTTAAGAGGATGTACTCTTGTGGTTTGACTGCACTATCTATTGATAGAAAAGAGTAGATGGCAATGAAATTCTGTCCTATCATTGTAAATATTTCATCAATAGGGAAAAATAGGAAAAGAGAGAAAAAAAAGCTAGCTCTCCTTTTTTTGAATAAACAAATAATCATAAACTTGGAATTTGAATTTGAATTCACTCTTATGGATTCTGATATTTGCAGTGAGCAACTCTTAATCAAAGCTTTGACAATGAAATTATGAAATATATTAGTATAGCTTTTTGACTAAACCTACTTTTTCTCCTTTAATTCAAAATGATTATGGTGGCATAGGAGAGGGACACTGCTCATGTGACCTTTGCTTTGAGACCTTGAGGTCCCATCCCATGTTTATACTCAATTAGCCCCAACTGTCAAAATTGATTTGTTGGGCTTTAATTTCCATCGCAAGAATTAAAAAAAAAAAAGAAAAAAAATTTGAAGCTAACAAAGTGGCTGCCATGACTCATGTTTGAAACTAGAAAGACAGTATTAGGAACTGTGATCAACCGTAAATAATACGAGGCACACCGTCATTGGTGATCTAGGTTAAGAACTGTGAGGTTGGTTTACATGGTAGAATCACCCAAAAATATTACCATCCTGAAACAACCTCCTCAAATAAACAGCCTACCAACAGCAACAAGCATCATTGCTTTCTATCTATATTACAGTTTCTGTATCTCATCTGAATAGTGAGTTCAATCTCTTCTCCATTCTTCAATGACGACGTCTGTGAAGAATGGTTTCATGGCTCCACCGCTAGTCTCCAATCTCCAGCAAGTGTTGATCACTAGAATGGAGGAGGAGCAAGATGGGAAATGTAGTACCAAGTCCAATGAATCGAACCCAGTTTCTTCTTCGGCAACAAATGGCGTGGAGGTGGACCATTGCTCGAAGCCAAAGCCTGTGGTTTTGTTGACAAATGCAGAGGGTATTGAGTCCCCTGGTCTCACACTTCTTGTTAAAGCTCTTGTTCTTGATGGCCACTTTGATGTTCATGTATGTGCCCCTCAGACGTATGTTCTCTTTTTTCTCTAGTATTTTCACACCAAGTTTGGCTTTTGAGAAAATGGGATCAAATTTGAGGAATCAAGACAAGTGGGTTTCAAATTGGTTTGGATTTCTGGGCTGTTCTTTGCAGGGATAAATCTATGTCCGGTCACTCTGTCACAACTGGAGAGACGATAGCAGTGTGCTCTGTTGAAATGAATGGCGCCACTGCTTTTCAAGTTTCTGGTAAACTGTTTGTTCATGCTCTCTCCTCTGATTCATGTTCTAATTCCGCAATTTGCTTATATTCATTCATGTGATCAGGGACTCCAGCAGATTGCATCTCGTTAGCTTTATCCGGGGCATTGTTTTCTTGGTCAAAGCCTGTTTTGGTATCTATTTCCCTAGCTTGATGATAACAATTGATATTCTTAACATATTGTTGCTAATCGTTTTTCTACGTTATGAAAGGTAATTAGTGGAATAAACCGAGGATCAAATTGTGGTCAAAACAGGTAAGTAACGTGCTGCCTTTTATTAAGTACTCACATTACATTGTCACCTATCTTTCTCTGCTACATTAGCACCCCTTAAAACACAATGTCATTTGCTAGGATCTACTTAAATCATTACTGCAGAACATTAATGGTAAAGGAATTGGAAACTTTTCAACGATATTGACATTTTAGGCTTCACGTATTGTGCTAATTTCTTTCCTCGTGACTTGGTAGGTTCTACTCAGGAGCTGCTGCGGGAGCTAGAGAGGCACTGATTTGTCGCGTACCGTCCCTTTGCTTATCATTGAACTGGTGAGTTCATATTTCGTTTCTTATCTGTTATTGCTCTCGTTGTTTTTTAAAAACAATCATTTGTGATGGATGCATTGGTGCCGAAATTTGATTTAGGAACAAGGATGCATGCTGCGAAACTGATTTGAAGGATGCAGTCAATGTTTGTTTGCCATTAATATATGCAGCATCCACAGACATTGGGAAAGGAACTTTCCCCAAAAGTTGCTCACTCAATGTACAAATTCCCAATTCTCCTCTAACAAACAAGGTTTGCATTTAATGATCCCAGAACCAAGTTTAACAATCTAAATATTGTTCTCAAATTGCATAAATTGTGGTTTACAGGGTTTTAGAGTAACTAGGCAGAGTCTGCGGACGAGGTCTTCTTTAAACTGGCAAGCTGTGTCAACAACCAGGCATCCCACTGCTGGACATTTCATGTCCAACCAGCAAAGCCTTGGTATTCAGCTAGCGCAGCTTAGCCGCGATGCCTCTGCAGCTGTAAGTTTCTCTTTATCGAAATTGAGCTGATATATTCTTCGAGCATTGATCCCGCGTCTCCTTGGATTACTACACAGGGTGCAGCACGCCGCTTGAGCTCACAACGGAAGAATGTAGAGGTTGAATCTGTTGGCGTCGCAGCAAAAGTACTCGGTAACCAAAAAACAGTGAAGAAGTATTTCCGTCTTCAGGTAACGAACAAATGGGTGAGCTTCAAATAAGACACAAAACCGACTCTTGAAATCTATATGTTGAGCTTGGTGTCCCGTCCCCATATACTCCCTTCATCTCAAAATGAGTGTCCCATTTCCTTTTCAATAAGCTAGTTCTGCATGAATTGTTAATAGTATCCTTATAACAAGTTAGTTAATATCTCTTCACACATTCACATGGTTATAAGTATAATCATTTTGGTACGGAGAGAGTAATTTTTTTCAACTGCATTGACTTTAGCTTTATAAATGAGCATATAGTATATATAGTGAATGAGCAATGGTTATATGGATGTGTGCAGTTGTTGGAAGAGGAGCAGCAAATTGTGGATTCAGATTCAGATTTGAGAGCAGTTGAAGATGGATTTGTAAGCTGGAATTTTCTTTAGTGATCTTTTAATGAACAGCTAATTATTTAGTTTTGATGTTGGGTGTTGGTAATTTGTATGACATGGATGCAGGTTTCAGTTACTCCATTGTGTCTGTCTTCAACTGTGCCGTCCGAGATTCAAAGATCAGTGTCAAATTGGATTGATGTTTCACTTGCAGGAAAGTAGTGGAACAGCATTTTCTCAAAGTGTATTTGATAATTCATAGTATTTTATTTACATTTTGAGCCTTTGAGGACGCTTTGGTATCTTTGACTATGCCATCTACATGTGAAGATGAAGCAATGTTGTCTGATCTATGTAATTCGAAACATTAATCCATCTGACTACTAGTTTCTATTTTATAAAATTAGCTTTTTTTATTTTCCCGCGCCAAAATCTTCATGCCTTTGTAGATTTTGGAAATTCAACAAATGAGTAAGAGCAAAATTGTTATTTTGAATTTGTTTAACAGATGGAAAGGTCGTGGCATAATTATAATGGTTATTTGATGTGGAAAAAAAATAATGAAGTCATGCGATTCAAGTCAATAGTTATTATCGGTCATATGTAATTTTCTCAGACTAAATCACATAATATACGATTAAATTAAATTGTCTCCTGATATAGATTTATACTTGAGGGCTTAATTTGGATATGTCTTTGTGTATTTCAACACAGGGAAAAAATGATGTTTAGCGATAGTAATATAAATAAATCAATAGATAGAATTTAGATGTATGCTTTCAACTTTAGTCATTGAATCGGATTCTATATAAAGATTAGTACTCAAGTATCATATATGTTATAGTGAACACACATTCTACTAATTTATAGTTAATGTATGCTCACATTTACAATTGTTATTATGTGTTGATATGTGACACAATCCTGTATTTTATTAATCGGTTCATATGTTAGATTGAAATTTCTCTATTGAGTGGGTTAGTTTGACATGTCAATTTCAAAGTTCTATTCATCTACCATTCATATTTGTTTAGTAAAGAGTTCTAGTTTTGGTATACATGCACAAGTAGCATCGAACAAGTTCTCTCCTTCATAGTTTGGTCACTTATCTTATCAAGCTCATTAAGAATTGATTTGAGAGGACTCATTAAAAGGTGACCATCTATCCTCTCAAACTACTTATGTGTTTGTGTAATTTCTATATTTAAGGTACTGTGTAGGCTAAAACTTACTCGAGCAAGAAGGAAAAAAAGAAAAGGAGAGGTGATACCGAAGTTTCTAGAAAGTATAGGGACTTATAGGACGTGTATACACAAGAACGAAGAGGTGATGCCGAAGTTTCTACAAATGGCAAAATTTCTTAAAGAGAGAAACGTGGCGAGTCACTACCATTTCCTCATATACACAGACCCACCGATAAAACACCAAAACACACTCTCTCTCTCTCTCTCACTCTCTGCATTTCAATAATCACTCACACACAAACACCATATGTAGCTATTCTTGCACCTCTTCCATTCCCAATCTCACCGCAAAACTTTCTCTACCCTACTGGGTTTTTTCAGTTCACAATGATGAGTGCCGATGATTGTTCCGATCACTCTATCCCGGCCGACGGAGCCGCACATGGGTTTTCGACGAAACTCCCGGAAGATTCATATAGTCAAATGGGTCCAACTGAATCGGTGGTGGAAGTGAAGCAGGAGCCAGAGGTTGATGATTTTGGTGTTGAAAGTTATGATTTTTATGGACTCCACGACCTGGGTCTGCTTCCATTGTCGCCGAAACAGAGCACTGAGGAGGCGGAGGAAGAGGAAGCTGCGGGTGGCGCAAAACTGGTGACAGTGAAAGAAGAAAATTGCGCGGAGGCGTTTGGAGTTGGTGGGTCGTCTTCTTCGTCTTCTTCCACGGTTGTGCTGGAGCTTGCGAAGCCGATGGAGGGGCTGCAGGAAGCGAGCCCGCCGCCGTTTTTGAAGAAGACGTTTCAAATGGTGGAGGATCCGGGGACCAATTCGATCATTTCGTGGAGCAATACTCGTGACAGCTTCGTTGTTTGGGATTTGTATGAGTTCTCTAAAGTCCTCCTTCCACAATACTTCAAGCACAGCAATTTCTCGAGTTTCATTCGCCAACTCAACACTTATGTTAGTGAAATTCTACCACATTTTGCTATGTCTTAATTGATATTGATGGGATATCATAAAAGAGTGCCCAGAATCTCAGTCATCTCAGAAAGACTCTAAGATAAATGGATCTGGATAAATGTATCCTATGTCTTAATTGATTAGGTGTCGTCACCTCATTGACATGGATTATTTGGCTGAGAGTCTATTTAGTGTTATATTAGTCTCACATATGCATGAAAGAGGTTTTGGTTGTCTTTGAGTTTGTTCTTTGTATGTACAATTTATCATGAACAAGCATTGTTAATTTGTTGGGTCAGACTGTTACCATTTAAGTTCTTGAATTGACCTATCTGCAATTTGTTGCTTCAATTAGTGGGTGTTTATTGGGTAGATTGGAGACCAAATTTGTGCTTCTAGCTTTTGAATTCTTGAAGTGTTTTTTTTTTTCCTTTTCTTGTATGTATTTAAATGTATGCACTTTTGTTCATTGAATGTGTGAAGAGTGTTAATTAATTTGTGATGTTGAATCTTGATTGGCTTTTGAATTGGGTGGGTGCAGGGTTTTAGGAAAATTGGGAGTGATAGATGGGAATTTGCAAATGAGGAGTTTCAGGAAGGGAAGAGACATTTGTTGAAGAACATAAAGAGGAGATCAAGACCCAATAGCAACAATGACAACAAGCAGCAGCTGGTAGGAGATTCTGATTTGACAAAGCTTCAATTGCAAGCTCAAGTTGAGACTCTGAAGAAGGACAGGAATGCAATGAGATCAGATATAATGAAACTGAGAAGGCAACAAGAGCAGTCGCAAAATCAAATCTCTGCTGTCGAAGAGCGCATGAGTCATGTGGAGTGTAGGCAGCAACAGATTCTAGTTTTCCTCGCCAAGGCGGGCAGGAACCCGAACTTTGTTCAGCAACTGATGATGCACAAGAGGAAGCGAAAGAACGGAAGTGAAGCGGGCAAGAAACGCAGGTTTCTAGCGAGCCAAAACACCCTAGGCTTGCCTCAGGCCATGGACATCAACCAAGAAGCTGATGATTGCAGGAAGCAAGTTGAAAAAGAGTTGCTTACATGTCCTAAGTCCATGAATGAGATGTCATCATGCAGTGGCATTCAAAATGAGAAGGATAACAACATTGCGACGGGAAAATGTGTCACTGATTTGTGCTCCGATATGGCCGTGAGAGATGATTCAAACCCGCAGGACTTTGCAAATTACTCCAAAATCTTTCTTGAACTGGAGGATTTGATTGGAAAGCCGTGCGAGCTGTGATCCATCCCGACTTCTTGAGTGGTATAAACAAGTATCCATCTCTCTAGCTTTCCATATATACAATTGTTTTTGGCTCACAAACATCTATATCAACAGGTTGCAAGGTGGTTGTCTCATCTACAGCAGTGAAGACTAGCTGAAATTAGGAGTTTTAAGAAATCAAGTCTTAGTAGAGATGCTCACTCCCAAAATGGTAAAATTTTGATATATCTACAACTGCTTGACACATAGTTTGGTGTTGAAGTTAACTTAGCTAGGTTATTAGATTTGCAGTCTGAAATGTAGTTCCACTGAATTTGATACTAGGCTATATAGGATTCATAGATTTTTGCTAGCTGAAACAGAAGGTTGTTGTTTGTTTTGCTCAATGAAACTCTAGAATCACTCTCATTTGATGCTATTGACCCAATTAACTTGACAGAAACAGATAGTTGAGACATCCCAATCATTTGACATCAAAAGAAATTCACTTGTGCATGAAAATGTTATGTTGTTGAATGGTCTGAGGGGTCACTAGAAAGTAGTTAAGATGAGATTATTATAAATTGCATGTCTAATCTATCTAATAAATTGTTTCACAAGCATAGCATTAACAACAAGGTCGTTGTAGTATAGTGGTAAGTATTCCCGCCTGTCACGCGGGTGACCCGGGTTCGATCCCCGGCAACGGCGCCTTTTTTTTTTGTTTTTTTTATTTTTTTAAAATAATGGGGTAATTTTTTATTACGATAACAATCCAAAAACATTGAATAAAAAGAAATACACAAATATGCCCAAACTTTACAGATATTTTTATTACAATTGAAAAAGAAGAAGAGACAGAAACGGTGCGGTGCAGTGGAGGTGAGCATGATTCATGATTTTGATCAGTCTTTTTTAGAACACCAAGGAGCGCACACTTTCTCAAACCAGCTTCCGATGTGCGCCATGCAACCTTCGTTTTTGCGCCTGAAAAGCGAAAAGTGGTGGTGCTTCTCCTTCAGATGAATCGACACAGCAAATGCCTCCATCTCCTCTTTTGCTCGTTCCATTATATTGTCGTGGTGGTGTGGCTTGTGGTGCTTCACTATCGCTTCCAGATCTTTCTTCGCTCTCTCAAATACATCCTTCACAGCATGCTCTGTAACATTTTTCATATAAAACACACACTTAGCTTCAAATAATTAAAACATCATTAATCAGAGTACTGAATACACAGCATATATATGATACCTGCTGGTTTTTGGTGAAGATGAAGATGATCATGATTGCTACTGTCAGAGTGATCTCTGTGCAGAATCGCTCCGATCTCTTCTTTTGCTTTTCCGATCTCTTCCTTTGCTCGATCCAGTAGAGAGTGCGATGCTGCTTTCACTTCCATATCTACACATACAAATTTAGTTTAATTCCATAATTAAACAAAAATATAGTAATAAAAAAGAGACATTTGTGATTTGATTGAATCAGCCAAGTTTCATTAGCATTAGCATTGTTTGTTGGGAGTAAATAAATACCTGGTTTTGTTTCGGCCATTGGAGAGAGACAGAGGGAGAGACGCTAGAAGAGATTTGTTTGAATGTGGATATGATGCTAGTTCCAGTTGCCCAATAAATAGGCTTGTTTAAATTTATTTATGGATTTTAATAAATAGCCGCCAGATCGGTCTGATGAGGCGTCTGGGATGGTGGGCCTGGCCCACTCACAATTCAATTCAAGGCCCATTATAATATTCATTTTATTCTATTTTATTTATCACTTTTCTTTTTTCTTTTTATGTGTAGAGTTGTTTAGTTAGAACTAACCTGATCATTCACATGCAACTAAGACACAAAATCAATTAGCATGTTTAGTGTTAAACATAGTTTTATTTAGAGGAGAATTTACAATGACAAATTTATAACATCAAAATTTAAAGCATGATTCCCGCTTTTAAATTTTTTTATGAGAAAGGGCAGAAATACTTAACGATCACTATTTCAAGCAGAGTTAAACTTGTAATTTACGCACAAAAAAGATCAATTCTTGTATTCAAGAGAGGAATTGTAAAATTAAAAATAGAAAACTTGTAAACTTTAAGGTAATCTTAAAGATTCAAAAATATTAGCTAGGCAAAACTAAAAATAATGATAACATTCGTTCAAAAAAGAATAATGATGACAATGTGAAAATTTTAAATTAAAAGTATAAGTAACAACAAGACGAATTTTGTCGTGTCCTGGTCTCCACCTGTTTCTCCAACTCTGTGCCCCATAATTGACAATGTGCATCCATTTCAGATTGTATTTAAGTTTTGTTCGTACCAAATTTGAGTTACCCAATAATGATTTACTCAAAATTTGTAACTCGAAACACATTGGCTCGCCAAATTTGGATGAGTGGACTCATCGTTATTATCCTCTAATTATCATTGTTTTACATTTGAACTAGAGAATAGAGAATGTGGATCAAACTATTTTTTGTTTAAACTAAATTAAGTAAATTTAACTTATATTCATCTTATTAAATCTATAGAAGTGATCCTTCGACCACCAGATACAAAAAATTTAATGATATATCGAAACTCAACTTAAATAAAAACTTTTTAGTTTGCATGGTCCTCTATTCAAACCATGTAAAACATAACTCAAACTAAAATATACGTTCCGGAAATTAAATTAAACAAATAATTGAAAAACTAAAACAAGTCAAACTTATTTGCTTCATTCGGTAGGTCAGTCTCGACTTCTATTTTATTTTATCACAATTAAATATAAAATTGTAAGGTCATTTTATTGCACATGCAACATTTGACATAGTTTTATTTTATTGTCTGTACTAAATATTTATGATATGATAAAGACTTATTTTTAAACAATATAACAAAGACTTTTTATTTGCTCATTTGATAGATCAATACATTATATTATAGACACCACACATGGCTGCGCTGCTAAATAGTAAATAGTGATACCATGTTTATTAAATTTTGTATCTAACTAATATTAGGTGAGTGTGAATATATATATTCATATGCTCTGGATATTCGTATCATTTTCTTCTAACAACCAAACATTTGTCTCTGCTCTCTTCATTAGAATCTTTTTGTATATAACATATAGTTGACACTATATATAAATTAATACCATTTAAACAAATGAGGTCAAAACTCAAAACTAAGAAACAACCTACTCGACCAACTTGGTGATCATTAGCCACAAGCCTCTCATCCCTATCTGATTATACTTGTTTCAACTAGGGTTAAAACACTTAATCACTCCATATTTCACTTCTCGACCATGATTTCTTTTCTTACTTTTCACTAAATTTAAAAATAATTTACACTTTGTCAACGAGTGTTCGGTGATCTTACTACAAACAAATAACTACTCAATTAACAAAATTATGGCTACAAACAAATAACTACTCAATTAACAAAATTATGACACATAACTCTGATAAAATATTTGTCCACGACAGTTAACTACCTTAAATTTTATTTTTAAAAAGAAAAAAAAACTACCTTAAATTTCAAAATTCAAATTTTGAACTTGTGATTAAAATCAAAACTATGTATATTTCAAAAAAAATTCAAAAAAAAAAATCAACTATTGATTTTTCGGATCACAAAACTTAAAACAAAATTTGGATTTTAAAATTTAAGATAGTTAATTGTCGTGGACAAATAGCTTATAAAAGCTGTGTGTCGTGATTTTTTTTTTCGAAACAATTATCTGTTTGTTGACAAAACCACATGAAATGTTTATAAAATTATCTCATGAAAGGTCCCTATTAAAAGAGCAGATTATTAGAATATAGAAGCCTCTAAGATTTTGCTTTTTCTTCTGGCCTAAAAGTGCATAGAAGCCTCTTCTTTTGGTGACGTATACAAAAAGCCCAATCATGTTCAATTCCAATGACATTCCACTGAAAACTGCTACATCAATAACAAATTAATTTTCTACATCAAATGAGTACAGTATATGAGAAAACCAGTTTAAAGTGGTTTGGAAATGTGAAACATCTAAAGTTCAAACTTTTGTAATCAACAAATACACCAAAATCCCAAAAACATTGGAGAAAAATTATCATTTTATCAAACAATGAAGTTCCACAAATATGTCCAACTGAACAAATCTCTGCAAACAATGGATTCTCATATCTTTTAGCAATGTATAAATGTATACAATTTATGATTAGAAAGAATGTGCATTCAGGAACAAATGAGAAAAACACTATGCAACTTGATCATCAATCTTCAATCCTTCTTATTACCCCAAGGTGCGCATACTTTTTCAAACAAGCTTCCGATGTGCATCATAAATCCTTCTTTCTTTGGTGTGGAAGTGGACACAGGGTGTTCTTTCTTTGGATGAATAGTTTGAACAAGAGCTTCAATTTCTTCTTTTGCTCGTTCAAAAATGTTAGGAGCCTTGACATCACTTATAGAAGTGTTCTCATCTATGTCATCTCTCATCCCATGAGTTTCTTTATGGTGCTGTAATTTGTCATGGTGCAAAATTGCCGCAAACTCTTTCTTCTTTCGTTCAATTAAATCCATGATATCATGGTCTGTCAGCACCAGTATATCATAATATAAACAGGTTTAGAATAGGCTTCAAATTCTTGAATACAACACAGCAAACAAAAGTCAAAAGATTACTAATAACGCTAAAGGATTTAAATTTAATACACTTTCAACAGAGTAGTGAAACCTCGTTTCAACGTCTCCTTACCACAAGTACATTCTAACTAGGCCACACGTCAGTGCTGGTGTGAGGATTCTATACACTAATAACATACCAAATATGTATCCCTTCATCACCAAATGAGTGTTTTGTTTCACTAAAATGTTCGTCCCAAAACGAGTATCTAATTTCATTCATGCTAAGATAATAGGCAAGGATTACCAATAAATCAAATAGAACCACTTGAGTTTGTTGCAACAATGCTATATGGGGAACATGAGAAAAAAGTTAAACACTAATCAAATTATCCTTACTTTTCGCAAAAAGAAAGTCGCACTCATTTTGAGACCATGCGAGTATAGTGTAACATAGACTCAATAAAAAGTAATTCAAGGTCCATGCACATTCCCCTACAAATTAGGAATTAATAATATATTTCACTATGCAATCAGCTTGGCAATACTAAACTGCAAAATTGAGCTAATAAATGCAACCAGAAAATCAGATACCACCATTAACTAAACATAACTTCAAAAGTACACTTCACAAAAGTTGGTTTTGCTGCAAGTTTGGACGAATACAACAATTACAGAGCAAGAAACATCTTACCTGATTTTGACTCTGCCTTCTGGACTTGATCCCTGAAAAAACCAACATCAAAAACCAATAAACCCAAAAACAAAAATCACAACTCACTTACTTAAACTCGAATCCAAAGAAAACACACATAAGATCACACAGACCTGAGCTCTTTTTGGGGATGGATCGTTTGAACAAGTGCCTCGATCTCCTCCTTGGCTCGCTCGATCAGATTGGGTGCTTTAACATCTGACAGAGGTGTGTTCTCGTCTATGTCATCTCGCATTCCATGAGTTTCATGATGATGATG
Organism: Pelargonium nanum; assembly: GCA_036897485.1. Classification (NCBI taxonomy): domain Eukaryota; kingdom Viridiplantae; phylum Streptophyta; class Magnoliopsida; order Geraniales; family Geraniaceae; genus Pelargonium; species Pelargonium nanum. Next base: position 561 of record JAYMTF010000405.1, on the reverse strand, counting down.
CAGAATCGCTCTCATATCTTCCTGTGCTCGTTCGAATAAATTGGGAGATTTCACTTCCGTATCTGCTTTGGAGCAAATTTAATTTGAGAAATGTAAAATAAAGCAAAAATCAGTAACTATATATTGAATTGGGACAGACTCCGACAGTGGCCTATAGCATCGGTATTGTTGGGAGTAGTTGAAATCGGTACCTGGTTTTGATTCGGCCATCGGAGAGAAAGAGACGCAGGAGGTTTTTCGTTGAGCGGATGCGAGATATGCGCAGTTCCAGTTGGCGGCGTGCGTGTTTTTCAGTTGTAGCATATAGTGCCAGATCAGTCTGATGCGGCGATTGGGTCATTGGGCCTGACTCACCTGCACAGCCCAAACAAAGGCCCATAGTTGATGGAATCAAGTAATCAGTTGTTCAGCTCTAACTACCATTTTCTATATAAAAATAAAAATAAAATGTTTTGCATAATTAAATAAAATGTTTTGCATAATTTACTTCTTTGGTAGAGTTTGCGGTCAGTATTCCCTTATTGGAAGTTTAGTTTTGTGTTACCGTGTTTGATGTTTTGT